>BQNB010031974.1:908-53532 GCA_026074375.1 Tanacetum coccineum
TAAGGTCGTTTTCCGTGACTTGTGTTTTGTGCCCTGAAGTAGCACCCCAACCTTACCATTCTGCTGCGTTGTCCTGATTTTTGGGGGTGTTACAATCCTGCTCCTCGTCATCCTCGTACTCGGGATCCTCTTCGGGATCTGACTCAGCAACGTATCCAGGTGACTCGGCAGTGGGTGAATCAACAGGTGGTAGTGGCTGTTCCTCAGCCGGGAATACATGCTCATCCTCTAGTGGTATGTACTCGGGGTATACAGGCTCACGCTCGTACTCGTCCTGAGGAACGGGCTGAATAGGAAATCCATCGTATCCGTATACGATAACTCGAGGTACGCCTCCCTCAGATACTTCCTCATCGGTACCCCAGAAGACTCTCCCGGGTTCAGAGTCGGTGTAGACAGAAGTGTATGTAACCGCGGAACCTTCTGAATCCGACATGACTGAATCTGAAAATCAAAAGTAGCTTATATAAGTATAATATATAAGACTCTTACCGTAATATACGTAATATGCATCATAAACACGTATATCATATACTGAAACACTTAGTATCCCTACTAATGCACTCGATAGTGTGCGACCGTCCCTTGATACTGGTTATAGTTTAGACCAAAAACTTTTTGACCTAGTTCTCTATAACCTTAGCTCTTGATGCCAAACTGTAACACCCTCAAATCTGAGTATGCAGCGGAATATTGAATATCCGAGAGCGTTACATTATGGGTCAATAGCACAAGATATAAGAACGACCACTAAGTGTGACGTTTAAAAGATACATTGGATAAACAAGTTTATTCGTTTATTACATAAGCACAAGGCTTTAAATCGTTCTACGATAAAGTTAAAGACTTCGACATTTAGTAATTGTTCACATAACAAATATTATGACTCGAATCTCTAGCTTTGACATCCCAAAAGACCTCCAATGTATCACGGCATCTCATGCCCTACTGACCTGAAAAACATGCTTTAAAACGTCAACATAAAGTTGGTGAATTCATAGGTTTAATGTAACCAAAAGTAGGACCGCAAGATTTCTAAGTGTATGATTAAGCAACAGATGCAAACATCATCAAAAAGTAATTATTGTTTGCTAAGCTCATGACACCGAAGCTCGACCATTCTGTGTGCAATTAATTGCCAGAATAATGCCCTTTACGATGTTCTAACCCGAAACATCCCAACCCGACATGGTATACGTTTGTTGTCCGGTACACCGGCACAGTGAGCGCTACTCACCCAAACGGGGATGTCAATCCCAAATAGATCTATTTATAACATTCGCGCTCGCATAATGTAATTCCCAACTACGACTATGCAATTGACAGTTCATGATAATGGGCTCAGTGGGTTATCGCTACTTAGGCAAACACATAACCATTGTATAAAATGTACACTTGCGTCCAGTTTGTAAAACAAGCATGTTATCACCCCAAAGATATAAATCATTTATATAATTGTAAAAATGTGGGGCCATGAACTCACCTTAGCAGGTAGTTCCCAGTTTGATATAAATATCCAAGCAGGTATCGAAACCACACCGTCAAATACCTAAGTAAATACGGTCACGTCTTAGTCTACAAGTTTAGACTAATGACTCTATATATAAACTAAATTTCATTTTAAGTTTATATATACTGTTATCACTTGTTTTTATATATACTGTTATCACTTGTGTGGTGGTGCCCACGATTAATGTATTTATTATTTCGATGAATGTCGTAAACGTGAAATCGTTATTTAATAAATATACTTTATTTATTAAAATCGTTATTAATTTAACCCGTTTATAATCCGAATATACTTATATTCGATTGTCTCGTTAAACGCTTAATTAATTCACTTTCGTTAATAAAATACCTCCAAGTATTTTATTTTTACACTATTAGTCCCTCCGGTTTAATAACTTATAAGTATTTACAATTTAAACCTTGTAGTTTCGTTTTTGACAAAACTATACCTTAACTTTTTAGAAAGTTACAATTTAAGCCCTTTTAATTCCAAAACAGCCCCTACTGTTTCAGAATGTTCATAATTAGTCCTTGAGGTTATAAAAGTAATATTTACACTTTAAACCCTATAGTTTCGAAAATGACATAACTAGTCCCTCAAGTTTACAAAAAGTATACTTCAACAGTCCCTTCTATAATGTATTTATTATATTCGAAAATAATAATTTTAAACTTTTAAGTTTCGAAGTTACATTTCTAGTCCCTCTAATTACAAAAGTTACATTTTTAGCTCTAACTAAATAAACTAGTAAGTTTATTAATTTTTCTTAATGGGCCTAGGAAAAATTGTTTTCATCTTTTGCTTTCCAACGAGTGGAAATGGTCAACAGTGGCTACACACGCCACTGTTATGGTTTTTTTTTATAAGTCGAACAAAATATTCTTAAGCTAGTAAGCTTTGTGGCTCGAATAAGCTCGATTAAGCTACGTCTTTTTCATGCAAAACCATATTTAGATACTACACCGTGCCCTTAATCGAGCCAACTATTTACATGGTAAAGTTTACGTGTGGTTTTGTCTATTTTTGCGTCTAAAATGTCGTGTTTGAACCTCGACTTTTATTATTATTATTTTTTTATATCGAATCTTGTTTCTATGTGACACCAAATAAGCTCATGCTTATTTATAAGACTTATTTTACGTATGTATGAAGGTTTCCAAAGCTAAGTGCCGCGTTTTATATAAAGTTTTACGTGAGAATTCTTGGGTTTTCATTATAACGGGTTCATGACCCTCTCATTTACATTCATGGGTTCATTTAAGTCATTGTTCGTTCGTTACTTGTTCTCTTAATCGTGTTTCATTTATTCTAGCACCACACACATTCACAGTGAATAACTTATAAGCGTGCTTGAACCATGCATGGGTCGAACCATGCATGTTTTATGTACACATGATTCTTTAACTCGATTTACAAGCAACTAGTATTTATAATGACGTAAATAAACAAGAAATCAACGTGAGTTCGAGCTAGAACTTACAATAGGTCCTATGTGTTTGGTTCGACTCGTATTACACCCAAACGTGTAATATACTAAGCTTCAAAGCTTATACCCTTTTCCTTGCTCGCGTGAATGGTGAAATAACTCGAATAGGGTTCGAGTTTAGTTCTAGCCGAATATAATGAGATGAAATGGGTCAAGTTTGTTACTTGAGAGTGTTTAGAACTTTTAGAACTTATCAAGAGTGACTAGTGAGCTTATATTTATAGGGTAGAAGCTAGTTAGAACTTCTTAGTCACAAATTCTAAAACCAACGAGCCTTAGATTTGTTAGTTTGAGATATTTGATTGTCCACTTGCTCAAACCATCCTATCAAGAGTACAATGCTTTAATTAGCTAAATATTGTACATGATATGGCTAGATATGCAAAGTTGCAAGTTGTGTGACCCTTCTTGCCCAAGTCACGACATACACACACAAAGAATTGAACAAATATCTCTTATAATATCAAGTAGAGACTTATTTGGCTTCTCATAAATGAAAACTATGATGAATATGAATCTTGGGAAAGATTTCATAAACTTTGTGTACAAGTAATACACTAGGACGATTTTTGTGAGATTTACTTGACCAAATTCGTGGTTTTTAAGTCTAGTCACACAAGATATGATTTAATCTTATGTTTTAAATATTTAAATGTACCCCGGTTTAAGTCTAGGTAAGTCTAGGTATTTTTGTGGTGCGTCTAGATATATTTTATTGCGAAACGTAACTCATTTACGTGACCAATCAAAATAAAACTGAGAAAGTTTGATAATTATTACTTAAATAATTACTAGACACTTACTGGACATAAACCTTAATTTATTTGGTGACCATTCACGTAAAATGATTTCTTTTTAGTCTACGCGATTTAGCTTAAACGTCAAAATTAAAAGTAAACGCGTATCGGGCTAAAATAAATTGTTGACATTAAAGAGTCGTACAATACGTGAAAATCAGAAATGTTACAGTCACCACCCGTTAAAAGAGCTTTGTCCTCAAAGCTTAAGACCTTGTAGTAGATGACGACGTCCGATTTGTGAAAAGATGTGGGTATTTCTCCTTGAACGAATCTTCACGTTCCCAGGTGAACTCAGGGCCCCGCCTAGAGTTCCAGCGAACCTTAACCAATGGTATTCGGCTTCGCTTCAATCGTTTGATCTCCCGTTCCATGATTTCAACGGGTTCCTCCACAAACTGCAGCGTGTCATCAAGTTTAATGGTGCGTAATATTATAAACCCCAATGATGAAACTATTTTATTAAAAAAATATAAAAGAAAAAAGAAAAGAGATTGGATGTAGATTGTAGAGTTTGTATATCTCGACCGAGTCTTGGCTTAGCAACCAAACCAAAGTGTATTCATGTAAATAATTAGCTAACCCTTCCACTCCAAATTCACCCAAATTCTCCACTCCAAATTGTATCCCATCAGATTCCGTTTCGCATTTTCCATTATATTTCTCTTGACACCTAGTACCTACAACCCTTTATATAAAACCTCATAGATAGTAATGAATAATACTGCGCCTTAGCGGTGGAGTTTGATCCAATCACACAGCCTAAGAATAATTTATAATGCAATGACTGTAATGAGTGTGATTTTCTCATTCCCCCATATGTTATAACTTATTATACAACTGAGTGAAAGAGAGAATCCCTAAACACTTATGTGAGGTGCTAGTATATACTTTCTGTGCTTTAATATACGAAGTTAGGAAGGATTGTGTTGTAATTATTTTAAAGAAGTAAGTAAAATAATGACCCTCATATAGTTATTGACTAGGTAAAAGCCCATTTGCTTGAGGACAAGCAAATCCCAAGTGTAGGGGTATTTGATGAGGTGTCAGTTTATACACTTTTTCAGGGTCGTTTAAGCCCCTAAATCATGATTTATACCCAAAATAGGTACTTAATCGTTCCTTTTCAAGTATTTCTCATTTAGAAGGCATTTGGAAGAATTACACGTGACTTAGGCTCATTTGGAGAAGAAACGGACAAGACTACGAACCTACACCAACATTTCTCAAGAATTTCTCTACAGTGGCTGGAGACGGTGTCACAGATACAACGTGACGCCATCACCACAAAGATCAAGACGGCGTCAGAGTATACGACCCAACCCATTATCTAGAATATTCTCTTTCATGACGGCGTCACGATTAAAACGCGACGCCATCATAGCGTTTTTCCTATATATACAAACCCGAATTTAGGGTTTTAAGTGTGTAACTTTAGAATAAAACAAGGGTACGAACCCTAGTTCATTTAGCAGTTGTTAGGGACAAATTTAGGGCCTAAAAACCCTATTGTATTCCTCAACTCATGTTTTAATCAAGTAAGGTTTATTTAATCATTCAATTTGCCTATGTGTATGTTTGATTCATATCTATGCTTTTGCATTATCTTTAATAAGCTTGGCTAAACCCTTCTATTGTGTTATTTTATTAATGTCTGAAACCTAGAATGTAGATCTTAGTGGTGTTGCTCTTGTATGGATGTGCTGTAGCCATTAGAAAATTAGTTTTCTCAGTATCGCAATAATATTGTCTAGGAAACATGATTGGTAGAAATGATACCATCTGGTAACAGTCTAAATACTACCATTCCCCCAAATATGGTTGATCCAATTTTACATATATTTCACATAGCAACTTAGTGTACTCCTAGGGGCCATTAATAGTCTTCATACATCTACGTGTGCGTTGCCTAGCGGAATAACTAAGTAGATGCGTGTTCGTGTATTCGATCATGACTTACGAAATAGTTACACAGATCATCACAATGTGACAAGCAACAACACTAGAGAAGAAATCCTAGGGAGTAATACATATAAAAAAAAAAAAAAAAAAAAAAAAAAAAAAAAAAAAAAAAACAAAAAAAAAAAAAAAATAAATTAAAACACAATCTTTTGTCTTATGTTATCACACCAATTAGTGTAGATTTTATATTTAGTTAATAGCTAAAACAACCAGACTCCCTCTCAATTATATTATTTACTTTGCTTTTCCAAAAAAGCATAAAAAACAAAAAGAATCTCCATCACATCAACCATAGAATTTTGTTAGACCATGATCAAGCCTTCCCAAACTATTCCTTGAGTGAACGATAACAACCCCCCGAGTCTTGCCCATACTACTAATAGGGGTTTAACAACCTTAGAAAAGTTTGCGATGAAACGTGGGTAGGTAACCTGCCAATCCTAAGTGTAATCATATCTCGGACGGTGTCGTAGGTACTTCCTAATTCTTCATTGCCTCACTCTTAGTAACCTTAACATACAACTTCTCCTTCCTCAGTAATTCCAACACTAACTTCAAACGAACTCCATGCTCCTCTTCTCAGCAAACGACATTGGTGATCCTTACAGAAAATGACTAGATCGAATGAAACCTTTGTCTTGCAACCCTTGATGTTGTTCAGACAATTCTTGCATCTCCGAAGGCGCTAGACGATATGGAGATTTCGCAATTGGCGTCACTCCAGGAACTAAATCTATACGGAACTCAACTTGTCGCTGTGGTGGTTATCGATAAATCTTCCGGAAACACATCAATTAAATTTCGTACGACGGAAATATCACTCAATTTCGTTTTATCTAACTTAGCATTCATTAGGGCTTTGGCGGCTCCCAAAGTACGTTCCCCATGAACTCGAAGTATCTCATCACCTTCCAACGGTACCCTAACCACCTTCTCATGACACACTATCATAAACTTCCTCTTGGACAACCAGTCCATTCCCATAATCATATCAAAACTTCCACGACTTAACGGTATCAACGAACTCCAAGGATTATGAACAGTCGAATAGGATAACAAACGAATATCAAGCCAAAGGCTAGAATGAATATAGGAGATTCCACATATGCAAATAGACGTAGATCAAATGACATAAGGATCCTGTGAAAGAAAGGATACACATATGCAACGAGTGAAAACACAACGAAAGAAAACCAACAAGCGCACCACTACAAATGAACACATAAAAAAATCAATACTAAAGACGGGAATTCTTATACCAATTATTGACTTTATTCAAAAGACCAGATTAAATAATGTTTTTATAAAAATCAATTTAAATTAAAGGAAGTCACTTCAAGTATAAAAATCATTTTAAATAATAAATAAAATTATCTTGATCGTAATCTTTATAAAAATTCATTTTGGGTTGTCATAAAAATTCTAGAGATGGTTATCTAATGGCGTATCGTACCTTACCACTATGAATCACTTTAAACCTGCTTTTTATAATAATATAAAATTTATTTAACTACTCAACAATTTTCAATTCCTATTTACATAGGCCATTTAACATATTCTATTTACAGAGCTCATTTTAAACACAGTTTTTCCCAAACACCAACACAATACTTCCAAAGGGTTTTTATAATTAGACATCAATTATAAAATATTTTACTCACACAAAAGACACCATAATAACAAAATGGATTGTAAAACACCATACAGATTCTAACACAATTCTATTGTTTGAAACGAAAGAAATACCAGGAACCATACACTCCAAATAAATTCAAACGAACTCGAACAAGAAAACTCACTCAAGACGTTACGTACTCAAAAGAAAACGTAAGGTCTCATCCAAAATAACGATCAACAGAGCAAGCTTAAAAGCATCGATACTAACATGTCGCCACGGGTTACGAAAACCAAGGGATATACAACTACGGAAGTAATGATCCACACTAATGTTAGAAACAATTAGTGCTTGAAAGAAACGTTTGATACTCATACGAGAAATCAATGCAACGAAAGAACTAACAAACGCGTCCATAAACGAAAGAGCAGATTCCGAACAACTAATATACATCGAGACATCAAATAGGAAAATCGGGTATCCTTACTAACAATGTACGATGAAGGAATGCTAAGCTTAGACTTAGGAAATCCGTACAAACAACCGGGCAAACGAGCAACCTCTATAATAGCAATACTATGTATCCGCAAATACTAGATAGAAGGGAAACTTACTATTTATACAACTCAACTTAACATATCCTCCAATTAGGGTAAGAGAAAAATTCTCTACCCATACCACCATCTTATCGCGAATACACATATCAAATACAACATATTATACAACCACCTTACAACCAACCACAAATAAATGCAATCATGGTCACAAGTCTACGTGTGTGATGCCTTTATAATTATGTTGGCCACCATAATTATAAGTGCCTCCTTTCACACGTGTACTTACTTCCAAGATTACCCATATTAATCATAATTCACATATAAGCACATATACCACATTGCATATCTTAAACCACTACAACTTAACACGTAAAGGATGCTCCATCAAATAACTACTTACCCATATCAAAATAAAATCGAAATGACATAAAGGTACGAAAGTCTCGCAACGACTCCCAAAATACAAAATATCCGAAAGAAATAATCAATAACAACATGACGAGGTAAAGGACGGGATAAACTAATGCTGGGCCTCGCTTGGGTTTGACTTTGCCTCCGCAAGAATCACCCGACTCTGCGGGTCCAGCCCTATTACGTGCATCTGACAAACGATCAACTTTCCTATCTCCTTTGGTTCCATAAGAGGCTCCTCTTATGAATCCTTATAACGCTTAAGTCCAGTTGGGAAAACGGTTCCCTAACGAGACTTCTTACGGGTGGGGAAAAATATAGCTAAAATACTAAGGAAGTAATACATATCATATCAGATAATGGTAGACAAAATAACTAAATAAAAGTTAGACAAAATAAGATAACAAAAGCTATATAATTAGGGGAAAGTATAATAGTTATAATACTAAACACTTAGGCCCTAATATGCATCTATATGAAGGACTCCTAGGTTATAGTCTAGGCTCAACCACCTACTTCTCTATAACCAATGGCTCTGATACCAATCTGTCACACCCCGCCAAGGCGGAAACACGAGGCGTAACATCATGGATATCATCACAACACAATGGTGTCAACAATAGAGGATCACTAATTTCATAAATGATTATAAAAGACACAATGTGTCATGACAATACAGAAGAACAACAAGAATCCGCATGGCGTCTTGCATTAATAACCAGGGAATCATCAATACAAAGACCATGAATCGCAAACCTAATACAACCAAATGAGCATCCAATAACTCATGCAAACACATACGAAAAAAAACTTTAATGAATCTTCCAATGCCATCCTAAGGTCTCTCTAGCCACTTTTATTAACTTAACATCTTCATGACGCTCACCTGAAAATGATGCTTAAAAACGTCAACATAAAGTTGGTGAGAGACATAGGTTTAAGACACGAATTAAAGATTATCCAATCATTTCTGTGATAAAAGAAAACACTGCATGACAATAAATAAGCTATCATATAGGCTAACATGCAAAACAACAAACCAATCACACTTGGGTAGGAACGTTACCCCCGATCCACAACAATCCAAGAGGGGCAGGCGTGCCCTCGACCCAAGTCATGACTCCACTTGATCACATCACAACACATCAAAAGGGGCAGGAACGTGCCCACGATCCAAGCCAACCCGGCTCCAATTGACCACATCATAATACATTTAGCACATACACATAATAGCCACGTAAAGTCCATGCGTTTTAGACAACCAATTATCACAGTAATCAAATCATTCTACATTTCAAACCATTTGCATCATTTTCACCCCAATAAAATCATAAGAAAGAGGGGCTATGAAACTCACCTGAATGCTCAAGCAATTCCAATTCCTTTGCACAAAACTAAACAATCAAAACAACACGTGTTACACGCTACTAAGCCAAAAGCTTAAGCACATGCAACAATCATATGATGTATGTCTAAGGGTTTGATTAACCACCATAGGTTACCCGTACACCATGCCCAACCTTAACCACCTCAATATCACATTACTATATATAACTTCATTTTAACCAAAACTGCAGAATTTTGGGGTGACTTTACCAACCTAAAACCCATACTTAATGACCCTCATAATTTATACCAAAAATTATACATGTTCCTTTAAGAGTATATTAACCACATTATGATTCCCAAGTATTAATTATATGTGTAACCACCTCTAATAAAATCAAACTTCAAAACTGACCTAATTCGGATCTGATTGCACACTAAAAAGTATAACCTTAAAAACCATACTTAGACAACTAATTAAACGATATTCCTTTGAGATTTTTAATAGCACAATGTAACTTAACGTCTGTAAAGGTCAAGTCAATTCAAATTTAAGTGGGGTTTCACCTCCCAAACATGACCCTAAATCTGAACCCAAAAAGACAGATTTTACAACGGAATCTTGTAACTAATATTTGACTAACTTCCACTCACTTTTAATTCATGAAACAATTGGTTTTAAAGTAGACTCGTGTATTAAATTTTAGGCTCAAAAAAATCATTAAAAGCTATTCCGTATAACCGAGTTATGACTCTCGCAAGGTGACCTAAAAATTCTGACTCCATTCCAGTTACGAATTTAATATGAATAAACACTAATATACACTCTAATTCCCATTAAAACTTTAAAAACGATTTCCAATGATAAAAACCCATTAATTACATCATCAATTACAGATTATTAAAACCCTAATGATCCATCAATGATTATTACATGATCAAAGGATTAATAACTAACAAGGATTAGTGATCTATACCTTAAACCTTCGATTCTTGCAACACAAATTCACCAACTCATGTAATCTTTAACCTAGCTTCTTGAATCGATTTTTCTTGGGTATTGGGGGCTGAAGTAGGTCGAAATTAGGGAGAGGGGAGGGAATAAGGGCCAGGTTTTTATTATAAATGCATTATTAGCCTAATCCTAATCCAACTAGAAGTTGTTTTCAACTTAAACTTTTTTTCCTTTTTTTTTGTGAAATTCGTTTTTTTCAATTAATGTATAAAAAAATATTTTTTTTTATTTTTCATTTTATTTAATTAATACCTTCAATACCTTAAGTTTTTATAAAAACCTAAGCTAATTTTGTAAACCATTTTGTTTAAAAACTACTTTCTAAATATAACTTCCATTTCCAAATTCACTTTCTATTTTTAGAAAGTTTGCTACAAACTTCTATATTTCACTCACTTATTTCATTTCTAAAATGCCACATTCCTCATAAATGCTTAACAAATCACGAAACCATCCAACCATTTGAACGTTAGCATATCATGCAAATATGCATTCTTTTCGCATTAACACTAAATCTTATTATTACATACGTACATACATAGAATACGTAAACATAAAATACGTACTAAACTTAATACTTACACAATTAACGCAAAAATGCTCAAATCTCAATAATCATTTCCCCGTCACTCAAAAGTGAACGAAATGAATTATCCAACACAACTCCAATCCCAATGAGACGATCACGCTCAATGGATTGAGTACCAACTCCCACATAATCCACATAAACACACACATAAACACCTATAAACACATAAACCATACATTGCAACAAGTACATAAGTCAACACCAATGCTGACTAACGCCTCAAAAGTCATGTTAGTTAACATTATCCCTCCTTTAGGGAAATCACAGCCCGATATTTAACCAAAGGTCCAACTCCGTCATTACTAAACAATTTTTCGAATGTACTTATCTATCACATAGTCCTCCCATAAACCAAGCTAACATCAGTTATACTTTGAACTTCAACTAACTTTCACAAGATATCTTACTGCTAACAACTTTGACTGCCCACATAAGGGTACGCATAGCAGCATAACCGCTCCAAACGAAGAAACACCCATCAACTGAACACTGGAACCTCGCTCGTCATCGAGTAAACTCATCAAAAACCCTAATTTGTGTAACAACGTCATTTACAACCCGGCCTCGCAACTCATCAAACAAGAACTGTCTTGAAACCAAGTCATAAGTTGTTACAAAGCTTAATGTTTTTAGAGAATCGACTTGACTTCGAGTTTATTCATAATATAACTTTAACCAAAACCATACAAAACTTTTAAGGGCGTACTAAGGTCCTACCCAGAAACCCTTCGTACCCATCTTTAACTATACTATCCAACAATATCTTACCACAAACAAATGTAGATACTCAGTTTACTTCAAGTCTTAAAAGAACCTCGCTTCGAGCCCAAAAGGACCTTAGTATCACTATCCCGCTACATTTAACTTCTTACCTTTATAGTCTCCAATCTTGATAGGTGCTTCAACTAAATGAAGAGTCTTGTCAACACTAATCTCTACCAATAGCACATGCAACTAGCATCTGCCAAACACCTCTTTAGATTTGACACAGGAAATATGTCATGCACGCTACTCGACTACTCAGGTATCTTCAACCTATAAGCTGTAGGACCGATTCCTTCAAGAATCTGAAATGGCCCCACATGCCTTAGTGCTAACTTACCCTTCTTTCCAAAATGAATTACACCTTTCCAAGGTGACACTTTGTAGGTTCCCTAATTCACACAAACATGTATAGATCTAAAGAGATCTAGAGAGAGAAAGTTAGAGAGAGAGAATAGTTGAGAGAGAAACTAATAAACACACTAAAGAGTGTGTGTAAAATGAATAGATGCTTACCTCTTCCAAAGTTGGAAGAGGTATTTATAGTTCTTTACAATACACCGGGGTAATTAGTACCCGTTTCATACCGAAATGTCATAACTTACTCTATTAAACTACGAGCTATATTAAAAAGTAAAAACATGGGGTGACCGAGTTTCCTTTTTCAATATCTAACCAATCTCCCCTAAGGGAGGTCTCCCTGAAAATACTAAACTTAAGATCTTCAATCTCAAAGATTGATCTTATGTATAGCTCTAAACGCTTGATTTCATTGATCTGTATCTTGTGAATCTGAGCAGTAAACTAAAGACTTTAGGCTTTATCTTGACTTGTAGGTGATCTTTGAGCTTCTTGAGATCATCATACCAATCATATACTTTCAATCACATGTATCTTTTGCCATCTTGTAAACTTTGTGTCATTCAGAATGATATCTCACGAGCACTTTTCTTGATCTTAAAAGCTTGAATATTCAATTGTGGGAAGCTTTAATAACAATACTTGAGCTTTCATTATATCCTTTGAATTATGGTCGGTTTTGAGAATTAGCACACAGTGGGTATGAAACTTGATTATTGTTTGGAACACGGTATCTCCAACTACTCTTAAAAGTTCATGTAATAAAACAGTTAGCAATAAAAGAAAATTGGTTTGTAAAAACAATTGAATGTGATGGTGTTAAGCAAAAGAGATTTTGGAACACATCGAAAGTTTTATTTGTTTTCCAAAGTCCAATAACGCAATTCGTATACAGGAAACAAAGTTTGATTCATGTAGAAATCCACGTTGTTGTTTCCAGTTTTCACAAGTTTGATCCATTAAGGACTTCACAAGTCACCTACCAGTGAGCTTGTTTAAAGTTGGCACAAGCAGATTTCCATCTTCATGTTGTGAATACTTACGTATCACATCAGATGTTCTGGCAAAATCACAAGGAAAATGCGTAGGACTCTTATGATATAACTTTTAATCATAGTGTGGTGAATAACAATAAATTGAATTGGCTAACAGATTAATTAATATCTCTTGGCTCTAGACTCAAAAGTGCTTTTTGATTTAGTGATCGGAGGCTGGAGCTGACTGCCACACTTTCATACCGACTTACTCGAGTGTGATACGGTTGAGATTTACACTAAATATATATATATAATATATATTAAAAATATAAAATAATAAAAACAAGTGTAAAAACAACCACAATGATACCGAGAAGTATATATAGCTCTCCCGGATCGTAAATCCCATACGAGGCTGGAATGGTAAAATCGAGTACGAAACGAATTGATGATTTGAATTGAGAAACAAATGATTTTGATTTTTAACTAGATAAAACTAAAATAATTTAAAGAACAACTAAAATTATTCTACGGGAAACCAAGCAGTGGAAAAATGGATCTTAAATATACTACGGGAACAAAAATAGTTATACGATAAATCCTAAACTACGGGGGCATAGAATAATGGCAATGAAAATCCTAAGAAATCAACTGGTAAACGTAATTAGGAGGCTAAAACAACTTAACTAGAAAAAATTAAAACTAATAAACTATATTAAACAGTGCAATATATAGACAATACCGGGAATTAAATCGCAAGCTAAAACTAAAAATTACAAAAATAAGGTCATAAAATTAATTTTAAAATTTAAATAAATTAAAAATATTCTAACTTAAAAGAAAATGTAAAAAATTTCAAAATCGGAGTTAAAAAGCGAACAAAACGGTAAGAAACGAAAAAGTCGAACTCGTAAACGAGCCCGGAACTGAAATTTGGGCAAAAATCACCCTACACAAGTTTTCATATTTTTAATATAAACTAACTGATTAAAGGAAATTTTATAAAAAAGAAAAATAATTTTTTGTTAATTTTTGTATTTTTTATGAATTTTTAAAGATTTAAAAACTAATTAAAACTAATTAAATATAAAAAATCAGAAAATACAACTAAAAAAAATCTGAAAAAATCAAATTAAATAAAGAAAAAGTTGAGAAATCTAAAAATATAAAAACCCCTAAAAGTTACTGTAGCATTTTGTATTAATTAAACTTATTAAAATTAACCCTAAAACTAAATTAATTTAAATTAAATTAACTAACTAATCTAACTGAAAGGGACTAATAGTGAAAGACCTAAGGGGCTAACGAGGCAAAGCTTACCTAACTGGATATACTAACAGGATTAACTTATAAAAGAATAAATTACACAAATGGTCCCTGAGGTTGGACCCCGATTACAAAGTGGGTCCAATTGGCTTAAAACCAAAAAGTCAAAACAGAAGACTTATAGAGGGGCTTATGGTGATTCTTTTTTGTAAAAGCCAAGGGTGCTGAAATCTACTAAATAAGCCAGAAATGTGGCTTTTCTTTGACAGAAACTCAAATAAGCTTAAAAGCTCTTTTAGTTTTCTTTTTAAGCTACAAGGCACTCAAATAAGCTGAGAGTCAACTCAGCTATAAGAATAAGCTACTTAGGCTAAGATGAGCTACTCCTAAATAAAATAAGCCCTAAGATAAGCTAAAATATAAATAAGCTATTTCTAATAGTTAAAAAAAACAGAAAAACACCTAAATAAAGCCTAAAATAAGCTAATCTAGAAGAAGAATTAAGCTGTAAGACTTAGGGGGCTTAAAGCTGGTCCTAAGGGCTTAATGAAAATGTAAAAAAAAACTAAGTCTTATGTGGCTTATTTAAAAGAAATCTAGGTCTGAAGAACTACTTTTGCACGAGGGCCAAAGTAAACAGTCCTAAGGGGCTTATTTTTGCTTAAGCCATTAAGCCCATAAGAGGTTAATTTGAAAAACCAATTTGAGACAGATTTAAGGGACATGTAGGTGAGCTCGTTTTCAAAAAAATGGGACTTTAATCTCAAATGTATCCTGCTGATAAGCAAGGGAGAAAAAGACTGATTTGCACTAAACAAAGGTATTGACAGTCAACTTACTAAATAAAAGAAAGAGACCAAATGTACTTTTAAGAACTTAAGCACACTCAAAAGAGACCAAAAAAAGAACACCTAAGGATATTCTCAGCTTACTTAAACCCAAGCTTAATTTAGCTTAAAAGAAAAATGACAAAATACCTAAAGTTTAACAAGAAACACAAAATTTGATTTTTTACTTAACAACTATCAATTTTATTGACCTAAACTAACCTACACACTCAGCCAAAAGAGGCTGAGTGTGAATGACCCATTGAAATCCCCTTTTGACCCATTTTAACCCTACTGCCAAACACCCCCTTATTTTCAAAAACCTTTTAAACAAACTGATTTGACATTAAACCTGAACTTAATTACTTAACTTTGTGATTACTTGACTGGATTATTGGCAATGTAAGACAAGTTAAACAGATTTAAACATATATCCTTTAACCTTGTAATTTCAACAGTAGCAAAGCAAAGAAATTTTTCATAAATCTTGGAAATTTCATTAAAGAAAACTTAACAATATTACAAAGTAAACATTCTGAAAACTTAAATTACAATTTTAAATTAAAAGTTAAATAAAAGAAAGCTAGCTCCAAAAAAAAGGTCTGGTTCATTCGGCTTGTGTTTCTTCTTTATATAGCTGACTCTCATCTTCTCTTGAGCTGGAATTGTGTTAGTTGTGTGTGTAGTAAGCTTTTTAAACAATCCTAGCCATTGGATACCAAGTGTGTTTCTTTTGAGCTATATCCAGCCATTGATTCTCCTCGGGTAGAGATGGATTGCCAACGTGGCCCTCAATTTAGGTTAGTGGGTGGTGGGAATGGATTTATCTGGGTAAAGGGTTGTGTGGGTAAAGGCTTAAGGTGTAACTCGTGATGGTGTGAGGCTCTAGGGAAATGGCGGGAAAGATATTGAGGGCTGAGGTGTTATTGGCTAGCAGGTTTCAAAAGTTTGCCATTAGCCAGAAAGAAACCCTTAAGTTACAATCACTTTTCATTTCTTTTGTCCCTTTTCTTTTTAGTTTTAAAAGGTTTGAAAGTATTGTAAAAACAGCCCTTGTGTTATTTTTAAAACTAAGATAAAGAAAGATTAGGCTATTGGCAGTTTTTGGCCATTTAAAGCCCTTGGATTAAAACAGAAAAATAGTTTTGTACAATTGCAAATTCAATCCCTATCCTTTTTCTATTTCATTTTCCTTAATAAAAAACATATTTTATAAAAATTAACATTTTAGTCCCATATGTTGTACAAAAGAAAGTTTTGGCTTTATTGGGCTTGGGTTTAGGTATTGGGGCCCAACTGGGTTTTGTTTGGGCCCAATAAAGGATTTGAGGGCTTGTTATTGGGCCCAATTAGATTTGTCTGGGCCCAATATGGTGCAAGAGCTTCTGTTACTGGGCTTTTTAAGGCCTTTATAAAGGTTTGATAGGTGTTTGTATGTACAATGGCTGAGATTGCAGGACAAGCGAGGATTGGGACCTTTAAGTCCTTCATAGTCTCGTGTTCAATTGCACACAAATGGCTTTGTCATTGATTGTAAGGCCCATTTTGTCTTCACAGTCTTCGTTAACCATACTAGTGGGCTTTCCCGGACTCACTCTTTCAGATGGTTGAGATTGCAACCATAGTATACTTCAATTACGGCTTTGGGTTTTGACTGTTGATTTGTTGAGTTGACTTTGACTTTATCTGATCTTTGCTATTGCTTGGCCTGCTTTTACAGCTTTTCATTCCCGTGTCTGGTTTTTGTCAATTTTTTTTTGTGTGTTTTACTGTCTTGTGGTGTGGATATCCCTTTCCTGCACATCACAAGTGTAAAAACAAACTTACTTTGGTGGCAGTTTCTGTCTGTTTTTAGTCATTTGAGTCTGTTTTCAATGGAAAAAGGTATGTGTAATTAAGCACATACCAATAACCAAACTTCCTAATTCGTTACACGGTTTCAACACCATATGGGTGATTGTGGATCGACTTACAAAATTTGCTCACTTCTTGCCAATAAGGGAGAATGATCCATTAGACAAGTTGGCAAGGTTATACCTGAATAGGATAGTAGCAAGGCATGGAATACCCATTTCAATCATCTGTGATCGTGATGGGAGATTCACATCAAATTTCTAGAAATCATTTCAGAAAGCTTTGGGTACAGACATAAGTATGAGCACTGCGTATCATCCGGAAACTAATGGCCAGAGTGAGAGGAATATTTAAACTCTCGAGGACATGCTACGTGCTTGCGTGATCGATTTTGGCAAGGGCTGGGTTAAACATTTGCCATTAGATGAATTTTTGTATAACAACAGTTATTACGCTAGCATAAAGGCCGCACCCTATGAGGCACTTTATGGCCAAAAATGTCGATCACCTATGTGCGGGGCCGAAGTTGGAGAAGCCTAACTAACTGGTCCGGAATTGATACAAGAAACAACGGAAAAGATCGTCCTGATCAAGCAGAGAATTCAAGCTGCTCAAGATCGACAAAAGAGCTACGCTGATTTGAAGCAGAAGCCCATTGAGTTCGAAGTGAGGGATAGGGTTATACTCAAGGTCTCACCTTGGAAATGGGTTGTACGATTCGGTAAGCGGGACAAGATGAACCCGAGATATGTCGGACCTTTCAAGGTGTTAGCCAAGGTTGGGAAAGTTGCCTACAGGCTGGAACTTCCTCAAGAGTTGAGCAGGGTTCACCACACTTTCCATGTGTCTAATCTGAAGAAGTGTTACGCTGACAAACCATTAGTCATGCCGTTAAAAGGAATTCACATTGACGATAAGATCCAGTTTGTGGAAGAGCCCGTTGAAATCATGGAACGGGAGATCAAACGATTGAAGCGAAGCCGGATACCATTGGTTAAGGTTCGTTGGAACTCTAGGAGAGGTCCTAAGTTCACCTGGGAACGTGAAGATTCGTTCAAACAGAAATACCCACAGCTTTTCACAAACCGGGCTTCGTCATCCACTACAAGGTCTTAAGCTTTGAGGACAAAGCTCTTTTAACGGGTGGAGACTGTAACATTTCTCAATTCCAGGTCATTTTATGACACCTATTATTCGTCACTATTTATTTTGGTCCGATATGCGTTTACTTTTAATTTAACTTTTAAGCTAAATCGCGTAGACTAGAAATAATCATTTAACGTAAACGGTCACCAAATAAATTAAGGTTTACGTCAAACAAGTGTTATATAATTATTAAGAAGATAATTATTGACTTTGCGTATTTTATTTTTATTGGTCACGTAAAAGGCTTACGTTTCACAATAAAATACATTTAGACACACCCTGGAAATACCTAGACTTACCTAGACTCAAACCAATACCCACTTTTAAACCTTAAACACAAAATTTAATCAATTCTTGTGTTATTAAGCCATATTGGCCGAATATAGGGACTAACTAGGAAATCTTAAACTTTCCTAAGTACCATGTACATCATAAGGTAATTAAACCTTGTATTGTATAATACTAGCAAGCATCTCAAATGTTCTCTTTTCTTGAATACTACATGTCCAACCCACAAATCACCTAGAAATCTTCCTAATATTCTCTTTAAGTACATGTACAAACCATGTTTAATTAAAACATGTACAATGTGTCCCTAAGTAACTTATTACCTAATAGTTAATAACCATTTGAGCTCTTTTTCTCTTGAAAACCTACGGCAACATGCATGTATGTACACAAAACCATAAGATTTCATAATCTTAGCAAATCTTATACAAATATTGAGTAATTAAGAGATGTACTTAGTTGTTTTAGCAATTTTTTTTTGGTGATACTTCAAGTACTTTTAATACAACCAGCAGGAACCTCTTCTACCAGCACAAACCGAAGCAACCAGCACTAAAGTATGAACAATAGCAACCATCCAGTAGGAACAATGAATGAGCAGTAGAAAGAAAATCCAAACAACAATTCATAAGCATACATCATTTATGAATTGCCCTGCAGAAGAAAATTAGTGCCTTTTGAAGTCCCAAGCCAAAACAGTTTTGAATCGTCCATAAGCATCAACATAATCATATCTAGTTAAAGTCTTTGATGCATTATTTGATTTGGAAACATGGTCTATGACTTCTTGTTTTGGTTTCCAGACCCAACTAGCTGAGGCCTTAACAGTATTAACCTCTGTCTTTGGCCTAGCAGTATGAACCCTTGTATCCTTAACAGAATTAACACTCCTATTGAAATATCTGTTGTAATTAGGTGTTTTCTTTTGAAAGAGTCTTTTATGTGAATTAACATATACAAGGCCAGATTTAGTGAGCAGTGCTTGTGGAACCATGTTACTTTTTGGACTTGGGTGAGAAAATCTACCAGAGTTTTGATGATTTACCCTCCTTGAGTTGTTCCACACTGGTGTAACCTGTTTTTGATCATTAACCTTTCTTTTATTTTTACAGGTATAGTGCAAATGACTAAATCTACCACACACATAGCAAGCCTTATTGTTAAACTCAAAATTTTCACCCAATTTTTGAGTCATCATACCATTCCAACTTCTTTTATTACCTCTAGGACTTTTATTGTTTTTCCTAGGGTTATCTGCTTTCCTAACACTTTCATTCCTAGCACAAACAGATTTAGGAAAGAACTCAGGTGATTTAGCACTTAAGTTGGACTTACAAGAGGCATATTCACTAGTCTTGGGTTCAATTATAACAGGTTTAGGCATAGACTCAAGTGATTCTACACTAGAGTTGGACTCACAAGAGTCAAGGTCAATGGTTTTGGGTTCAGAATCACTAGTGTAGGTCTGTTTGGGTCCATAGGTCATTTGTGATTCATCAAGGTCAGTGGGATCTGATAGAGGAATGTAGTTCCCTGAAAGAGGTGGGGGAACTGCTTTCATTCTATCAGTTTTGACAAACCTGTTATAGAGAGGTTTCCCTTCTACATCCTCAGGTGTGGTGTCAAAGATGCTAGGGGCAGAGGGATCAAACACCTCATCTGATCCAAAAGTTTCTCCAAATCCTAAACCAAATTTTGATCTAGAGGACATGGAGCTATTGATTAGTTTGTCCATGTTTTTGGAAGACTCCTTCCATTTTGCATTGATGGTTCTTTCATTTTCTAGCTTAGCCTGTAAGTCCTGTTTTTCCAAACTCATCTCAGCATTCACTTTTTCAGAATATTTCAATAGATTAGTTGTATTTTCTAATTTACTAGACAACACCCTAATCTTATCTTCAAAGACCAATTGATTATTCAGAAGGATCTTTTTCTGTTTTTCTAAAGTTTTAAGAGAACTTTTATATGCCTGAACTTGTATATAATTTTCATTATATTGTTCATCTAAATCAGAAAACTGTTTTTGAAGTTCATCATATAATTTTTTAAGATTATCATATGAACAACTAGTTACCATATTATATTGATTAACATGCTTTTTCTTTAGTTTAGCATTAAATTCTTTAACTTCAGTTTCTGTCATATAAGTTACCTCAATGTCAGGAGTTGAAGTTGTGCAAGCCATGTCTTCTTCAGCAACACAAATGTAGAGATCTTGTTCTTCTTAATCAAAGCTTCTCAACGAGGCTCTGATACCAATTGTTGAAATCCTTTTCTTGAACGATCTTGGAAGCCTTGATCAAAATACAAAGACTATGCGGAAACTAGGTTGTAATCACGCAGCGGAATATAAAGAACACAATAATGTTACTAATAAGGTTTTCTTTATTAAACATTAATAAAGAAACTAACTACTAACTACTACACACGCTTTCTATGCATTTAGGCTCTCATTGGAGAAGTCTGCTATGAATTGGATCCTGTAACCTAGAAGCTACCCTTTTATATAAATAGAGGGAGGTTACAAGAAACCTAGCTTTCTAAACAAAAGCTAACGAACTATTACATATTGGGGTCTTATTGTTTCAATAAGAAAAATAATACATTTAGGAAACTAATTAATTACCATTAATGATAACTCGTAATGTTGGACTAATCTATATCTTCAACATTAATGTTGATTTTGTAACGTCTCAATCAACATTAATCTTGATCTTGTTTCCTTCTTTAGCATATCTTGTTTCCTTTTGTTTCTTTTTTCTTCATTTCTGTTTATGGGTTTTGTAATCATCAAATCTGTAATTCCTAACACTATGCTACTATTTTTGGATTTTTTGATAGATTTTATAAAATAACAAGCAAAGTAAAATCTAAGCTAACTAAGGGAACATATTAAGCATTAAACAACAAATATAAGCAGAGATAAGGTAATTGAAACAGCAATAAGCAAATATAAGCAATTAATAAGCAGATTAAGCTAGAATGCAATATTAAGTTATGAAAATTTAAAAGGGAACTTACAATAGCCTTTGCTTTAAACAAGGCTAAATCAAATGCTCAAATGAGCCATCAACAAGCTCTAGCTTATCTTAGATAAGCTAGTATTGTCTTGGAAACCCTTCCATGTCTGGTTTCCCTTCCAAAATCAACTGAGGTAATTTGATTGGAGATTTTGAGAGATAATAAGCTCATTTAAGCTTTAAAAGCCTAAATGAGAGTGTAGCTAGCTTATGACAGATTATTAAAAGCTTATTGAACAGTTGAGAGCTTATTTAAACCATTTTGTATATTAATCAAAAGCAAATCAAATCACAAGTTTAGAAGTGAACTATAATTTTATTACTGAAATATGAATTACAATGCTTTTTAAAAGGAAATTACAAGAATTAAAATGACATTTAAGCTAAAAATTACTAAAATACGTCTACACTAAGCTACACTAGATACTCTCCTTATGAGTGAAGGAGGTCCTGTATTTATAGGAGAGAATGGATGCTTCTAGGCCTTGTGAACGCGTTCCCCTTGGTCTTGATCATCACCCTTCATTCCTTGCAATCATTGGCTCTTCAATCTTCACCGTTGGATCATTAAGTGAGCACACGGATTGCCAGCGTGGCATTCCTTGTGTCAGAGGCTTTGTGCTTCTTTAACAAAGGATTTAGTGTAAAAATTCATTGCTTTTGTTTTTCTTTAGGATCCCGCGTGTAATTCCCTTGAGGGTTATAGCCAATGAGAGAGCTTTGATGACGATTTTTGATGTTGACTCATTACTTGGTACTTGAATCTTTGTTCCACATAGTCAATTGCATTTTACCCTTTGTTTTTGACAGGGTAAATGGAGGAGAACGACGATGAACAGTAAAACGGTATTTCCCGCGCCCTTTTCTTTTCTTTTTATAACTTTGTTTGACTGAGTGGATTTGGGCCCGGGTAAAAAGGATTGGGCCATGGTATATCTTTTGGGCTCGAGTTATACTTAAGAAGATAACAACCGTTATCCTTTTATATAAAAAGGACTAACGGTGTTAGTCATTCAAGGACCATTTATGAATTTTGTTTAACAATGAGGGCTAATTGGGTATTTTGAGAATTTTGTCTTTTGTGAGTTGACCAATGGTTGACCAAGGGTTGACTTTTGATGACCTTTTGCTAGAAACTTCCGGCTCTTGTGCACTCTATCCGTTCCCGTGTCCGTGTTTGTCCGGTTTTGACCGTTTTCTTGTGATTTTTGCATTATCCGTACCTACACATTCACAAACAACAAAATACACAAATACAAGCATATTTTTGCACATTTTGATCATTTAAGGGCCATTTTTGGTATAATAAAGATATGTGATTTCTCACATATCAAAATTCCCCAAACCAAGTGATTGTCGTGTCCTCACGCAATATAAATGGTTTCAAAAACAAAATGTCCTACCATGACGGTTTCTATGTTTCTAATACATGGAACGATTTATACACGATCTATACATATTCATGAACTCTCATGGGTTCTAATTCAAAGCAATGGCTAAAGAATGCGCCATCACCACAATGCCGGTGGTAAGATAAAACCTTGAGGCAACAATGACCTCAAACTACTAAACTATTTAGGTTTTAAAAAAAAAAAAACCCCCACTTACTAATTACTAATCCGTAAAGGGTAAAAGTACGAGGTTTTCGCCTACGGAAAGCATTTCGAATCTATTTTCTAGAAATATAGGGCCTACTGCCCAGAAAGTTTTTGGATTTAAGGTGAAATTACCCTTTTACCTCTATTTATCAAAGCCTCATATTTTTCTAAAATTTTATCGCTACACTAAATTGAGTGTATCTCCTAAACTGTGCGTCCGCAAAATCCGAAACGACCGCTCAAGTCTAAGTTTGTTCAATATATAGAACTTACAGTTTTACATATTTAGGTGTTGCTATATAAGTTTTTGAACTTATTACTCATTCAAATTCTGGTCTTAATTTTGACTAGTTTTTGCCATTTCGGCGATATCTCATTGTCGAGGTGTAGATTATGACTACTGTCACGAATTCCACATGTACCTAAGAGGTTTTCTTTATCACCTCCTTTCTAATTTCTCAGGTCTTCATAGGACAATAAAATATTTTAAAACGTACACAACAAGCTTCTATCCCAAAGCAGTCCTCAAAGAAATTTTGACAAATTTTTGTAGTTTACAAAAATAAGCGTAATTTGAAATTTATTGATGCTTTTGATGTGAAACCAATTGGAGGTGATAGCTCTAAGAGCAAACAGATACCTAAGTTTTCTTTTGAAAAGTTATTACATATAATTATGGAGTGTATAATCTTTTTCCCTAAGGTATACCATTTTTGTCGTGTTTAGTTTTATTCGAAGTTGATGCAACCATTCTCCCCCGGGGGAGGAGATTTGGACCTATCCAAAGAACCACATACACTTAATACATATGCCCACATCCATATTGAATTTCTCTGGTGCCTTAAGACCAAAAATAATTCACAATCAACCCCACAACCTGCTGGTTACAAACTGCCGTATAATCCATTTCAAAATCCAATCAAACACTATTTTAATTTCCTTCAAACGCCAATACAAAGCCATACCCAATGACTTAACACTCTTTCAAACACATCAACTCATGGGTTTCCAGACCCAAACATCTCAAGACTTACTAAGTACAGGTCGACACGAAAGAATCAAAGCACAACTCACCAACTTTATTCGAAAGTTCTAAAAATAGCCGTTTCCAAACGACACGTTACGCGAAAATAAGTTAATAGTCGTTTTCCAAAACAATGAAGGGTTATGGGATGACATATAAATGCCGCACTCCCATCAACCAGAAAATCTCAAAACGATAAATTACGAAACAACATATGTGATTCAAAATCAATAAGAAGAGTATTCAAACTCGGAGTCGAACAATAAATCACCCCATGGGATCGACAAACTACGACGAATCAACATCATCAAAAGATAAAAAGTAAAGTTACGAAAAAGTTTTGAAGATAGTCATATAGCAACGATGTTTTTATCATGTATCAAAATAATTTTATCACATCGCATCGAGATGTTTAAAGAAATTAAACTCTTCGCAAGAAGCGAATATCAAGATATATATAATCGTATACCATAGAACGGATGTCGTATATATATATATATATATATATATATATATATATATATATATATATATATATATATATATATATATATATATATATTCATATATATAATTATTACTTGTACCAAGTGTCAACCACTTGTTAAGCACATAATATGCAATCAAATATATACCACATAAGGCTTCTGAGGATCGGGAACAACACGCGCGCGGATATCGGACATCGGTGAAAGACTCGTGAAACTTTTTCAAAAACAGTTGTAGTCCAAGTTTTGTAAAACGACTTAGTTCACTACAACTCGTGCTCTGATACCACTCTGTAACACCCCACATCAACTAACGATTACACAGCTGAATACATACATTGGGGGTGCTACTTCATAATACAAGGCAGCACGAGTCCTATTAAAACGTTCACAAGATACGTTTATTAAAGCACGATTTTAATTTATTTAGAAAAATCAGAGTTACATAGGTCCCAATACCATTATAAAAATTATTTCTAAAAGTCACAACACGACTTGATTTCTAAAACACTTGTTTAGTTTATGACACTACTTCACGAGGCACCGTTCTTGATATCCGATTTCCGTCCCATCCTGCATCAACAACATTTAAACTGAGATACATGCTAAAAAGCAACAAAACGTTGTGTGGATTCATAGGAGTTTACAATTAATAGTTTAGATACGATATTTTGTTATCAACACAAACATATAACGTTGGCTCGTGGAGTCTGTTATAAAATAATGTTTTCCAACTAAAGAGCCCGTGTACCGAAAAATTAACACATTCATCCCGTAGGCGAAATCATCGTCGAGAAGTATGCACCTATCATATTATAACACAAATGTCTGTTTGAAGGGTGGTCCTAACGGATTCATAACCCGGATAGGGTTGTCAAAACCAATAGATCATATTTAATGCATAGCCGGGGGGGGGCGGAGTACGGGGAGGCATGGTGAAGGAACTGTTCACCAACACATGGTAACTAACAGGTCACACAGCAAAAGGATATACTCTGTAGTGAAGGAATAATATTCATGTATCAGAAAAATAGTTTGCGTTCTATTCACAAAAACAAGCAATGTATCCCCCTCGCGGAGTTAAAAACATGGAAAACTTTAAAAGCGAGGCTATGAACTCACCTTTGATCAAAAGCCGATAATCAAACAATGAAGTCTAGCACGGAATCCACAAATGCGATAATGACCTATAATTAGAGTCGCTCGATTACTATACTGAAAAATATAATCAACGATGCGTACATCGTATCAACAAAATCATATATATATATATACTACTATTTATATATATATTATACTATATTTTATATATATATATATATATATATATATATATATGTATATATATAATATCACACATGTGATGAGAAATCCACTTGCACGACCTAAATCACAAAACCCCACTTTATTGAGTTATAATTATTTCTCACGTTTTATCTTACGTGACTTTAATTGAAAACTTTATATTTTCGATAACTTTCTATTTTTAGAAAATTACTATTTTCGAAAAGTTATCATCTTTGGTAAGTATCATTATCAAAATATATTTGTGATAAGATTTAGTTATCTCGTCGAATCCTCGACCGTCAATGTGGTTATCAACTACTCATATCGATATTATTTTTTTCGATTAGTTACTAAAAGTTTCTATTTTTAGATATTCCAGTACGTATCCATCGTTAAGTCTAAAATGTCTTACTCTTAGTAATAATAGCGTTTTCTCACTTTTATTATGTCCGACAAGTTTAGTATTAACCCGTTGACTTTCAAAAGTCAACGCTAGACTTTGTTTGACTTTTATACTTATATTTATTTTTACCCATATCTGACCAACGCCAAACGACCCTTTAAATCACATTTTCACGATTCGGACAAAGAAGAAATTTTATGCGAAACGATATTCCGAACAACTCTCTAGTTTTAGCCGAGACCTGAATCTCGACAAAAAATGACCAAAACGCGCTTTTTCAATTCTGCTGTTACTTGTATTTTTAATAAAACGCAGCAGTTTGACCATCAGTTTTAACCCGCTCACGTTTTCGTGACTTTGATCAAAAAGAGATTTTATAGAAAACATCATTCCGGACAACTTTCGTGTTTTGCCGGAAGGCCGAAACGGACTCGAGAGTGCCCAAAATGGCTGTCGAAAATCAGATCAGCAAACAATTTACTAAACATAGCTGTTTGCAATTTATAAGTTTTTCAAAACTTGTTTTCGCCGTGACTTCTTCGTTATTAGGAGTTACGGGACTTTCGAATTACCGAAACGTACATTAAGACGAATCTATCATATTTCAACATCAAAAATCAGTTTTTATGATTTTTGAACCTCGATATTCGTGCCAAAGTTTCTGCTTGAAATTAACATTTACAAAACTCATCGAAACTTTATTTTCACCTCACAACGACATCAAAATACGCCTAGCTAACCTATCTTCGTCAACTAATCAACCCATTCACAATCTATTCTAACTAATGCAAGTGTCGGACCTCATCACATATAATATACGAAATCAAATTAAGAACGAAACAATAAAATAAACGTAACTAGGATACTTACAACAACACACAAGGTGTTGGTTTCGGCCTCCCTTTGTGGTTTGAACCTACGAACACAACCCAAACACTTGACCCAAACCTTTTTCGACAAAACCCACTTCGATAATACTTTAACATAACCATTTTACATCTCCTTTTAGCTCGATACTTCAAGGATTGAACCTGAATTTAAACTCCTAAAATAACCATTGCATGTCACTTTTATATTAGTTGCGATTTTGTATGTAAAATAACGAGGGGATTAATATTTTGAAGTCGGATTGTAATGCATGTGGATATTTCGGCGACGGTGGCGATTTTATAGTGGTGGTGGTGCGTCCGGTTGTAATGGGAAGAGGGGAGGACAAGTTTTATTTTTGTAAAAATTAAATGAGGGTGTATGTGTTTATTTATATAGAAAACAAGTTTAATCACTTGCCACTTTTAGTCCCTCCATCATTTAAGTCTTGCAAAACTAATACAAAAGTGTTTCCTTTATTTTAAAATTGGCCAACAACTCGGGATTATATTTTCGTGACTAAATTTATTTTTCGCCACACTTAATTTAATTTAAAACATTTATTAAGATGTATACACATTAAAACGCGAATCCGGCTCAAGAAAAGGAACAAAGACGACATTCGTAAAAATAATAAATTTACGATCTTTAAAATAATAACGAGGCACGTCGTAAATTTTTGCGTTGCTTAAAACGTTTAACGAACACGCGGTCAAACGTTGACTCGCGAAAAGACTAAAAATAAAAATGTCAAATTTCTGTTCGTAATAAAATACGAAAATAGTTAGTTACGACAAATAAAAATTTAAATGTCGACGTTCGTTCACACGAATTTATAAAATAGTAATTATGACGTCGAATTCGCGATCGTCATACGCGTCATGAAACTCGGGTTGTTACAAAAATAGTAAGTTTATTTTCGGAAACATCATATATATGAGTATATGAGTTATTAGTGCGTCGGGGTTAACGGAAAACTTAAATATTTTGTTAGTCAATATAAACATCTTCGAATATCGGAACTTTCCAGAAATGGTAACTTTCTAAAAATAAAAACTTTTCTAAAATAGTAATCTTCTAAAATAGAAACCTTTCGGAAAAAGTGGTTGTAATTAATGTTAGGATCGATATTCTTAATGAAAACATGATATTACTTGTCAACTATGCGGAATCTAGTTGGCAGTTACTTATGAATAACACATACAGTAGTTTCTCATACGATTTCTTTTAATAGAAAAACCTTTTGAATCTGCCTAAATTGCAGATCCCTAATACAATACTAATAATTCTTAACTCGTGTTTTTCTATGTTTGTTTATATTCTTCATATCTTCCTAGAGATCCTTTTATAAACATAAGGATAAAACCTCTAGTAGATTGTACGTTCCTTGTATATTCATAAACACTAATTGATACTTATCACTAATAACTGTTACAGTTAAATGCCTAAAACAACGTTTAAACTTTATAGTTCTATATCCCACGGCTGTACTCGATCTTTTGACTGGCTGTACCTTGACTTCTACTTTAGTAAGTACTTGATCTATCATTCAGCAGTACTTTGACTTTTGACTTGTATTTCCCAAACCAATCCTCCCCTAACTTGAATTATACTGCTTGACTTAAGTTTCTTGTTAGTTGTCTTCTTATTAAGCACAGTCTATCTTGTCATTTAAGCAGTACTTGCCTTCAATCATTTTTATGATTCATCCTTTGAGCAGTATCTTGTACACAATCTGTTTGAGCATTTGTTAATGAAATCTCTTATCTTGAACATTCCACATTTCCTTCAAAATTCTTTGTGCTTTGACTCAACCCAGATGTTCTTCTCAGCACATGTCTTTTCAGCCTACATGAATGAGATTTTATGGCCTTTACCATGCAGCCATTCATCTTGGGTAGTCAGTTCTTTGGTACCTAGAAAGGTAAAATCAATGATGAACTGGAAAATCTTCTTCAAACACTCAGGGAACATGAATCATAGTGTGTTGAGTACTATATGACTTTTGGTAAGTCATTACAACCATAAACGGATTTGATTAGTCTTTACCTGTAGCCGTTTGCTCAGGACTAGTCAACTCTCAGTAATAAAACATTGGTGAGTTGAGGACCATATAGTTTTGAGCAGAAAGCTATTAAGATATCAATCGGATTGAGTTCTCTTTACCAAAAGCCGTTTTGCTTTGGAGTAGCCAATAATTAGTGTAACTTCCATGGTGTATTGATTCTCCATACTATTTTGGTAAATTGTCACCCATGTTACAGATTTGAGATGTCTGTACCATAACTGTTTGATTTGGTCTTGGCAATTCTTTCTGTTTGTTAAGACCATGGTGAATTTGAATACCATTTGCTGTGTGGTGTTAACCAACCTCAATCCATTAAACAGTTTGACATTCAAATATCTGTGCCTTAAATCTTTCTGCACACTCAAATCTTCACAATATTTCAAAAAACAACTTTTTAACTAGCAGTACCTTCATCAAGGTACTGTTTGTTTTACACTAGCAGTACTTTAAACAAAGTACTGCTTTGTTCACAGTTAAGTCTGTTTATTCAATGTTTATGATATAAAATATTTTTTTTTGATAAAACATACCAGTTGTTTAAGAATTGTCACCATTTGCAGTTGTCCACAAAATGAACAGATGTATCAAAGTAATGGCTGTCTCACTTTTCGTCTTAACTTCCATTCCATGTTCCAGCATCCCTTTCTCAACTCTCTTGATAGAGGAATATCTTCTCTCCAAAGCCAACATATGAATCATGTGACATCTTTATGTCTAGCGTATGCACTCCCGGAAAGAGTCTGAAACCTCCATCTTTTATTCTACCATTCTTACTTGATCCTTCTAAAAGTCATCATCACTTGATTCAGCCGTCTCCCATATAATGTTTAGATCAACAGATGCATCAAATCCTACCGGTGGAGGAATGTGCTTCATAATATTCATCAACAAAACTTTATATATGTGATACTAAATCTTGTCTATCTAAGACATGCAGTATCTCCCATAAAGTATCAAAAGCCCTAAGAGAATGATTATTCTCTCTGTGAATGAATTATGATACTCTCCATCAGGTGAATCAATACTTGGAGCTCTGTAAATCATGGAGATTCCTTCTTGTGACTACTTTATCTTGTGCATTCTTTCAAACGTCTACAAACCCTAAGTAATTTGAGCTAATCAATTGTTTATGTTCTTAATTAGCATCTTTGATGGTTGTTCTTCAGAATTGTTGCTTTCCTTTTACTTAAGAGTCTTTTTTGCTTCTCTTTCCCTTCAACGTTTCCCTTTACTTTCTCTGATCCATTGGAATAAAGTCTTTGAGGAGTCTTTATTAGATGCTTTGAACTTTGTCTTACAATTCCTTTAATCTGTGGTACTTTAAGTTTTTGCAATTTTTGTTCTTGATCTTTTAAGAAAACTCAGTCATTTGATTCTTTATTGTCGCAAGACAAAGAAGTAGGTTATCCTTAAGTAGTCTTTGGCTTTGTTTTCCTTCAATTACTTCAAACTCTTTCTTTCTTCTTCTGCATCTCCATCAGCTTGAATTTTTCTAGATCATCCTCATATTAATTTGTCGCTGTTCCAAGGGGCTTCTGATTTGTTGAAGAGTCATGTTTCTTCTTTTTAGGGTTCTTCAACAGTTATCCCTTTGCCTTTTCTTTAGGGTCGGTACGTTGAGTTCAGTTCACTGGAGTTGGCTGTTGAGGTTGAGATTGTATTGCGACCAGAATGCTCAAACCTCTTGGTCTAGAAATAGAAGTAAGAACTTTCAGCAGCTTTACTTGTTCTCAGAGTATACCATAAACTTGAATTGGACGAGTGGGCCTTGAAGGTCCTGCTTCCATCTCAAAACATTTAGGATCCTTGGAGTAATAGTACCCTGTTCATTAGCAGTACTTTGAGTTGTATCCAAATCCAGTTCGCTTTGTTTCTCCACTCTTTACATTAGAAGCTTTTTTATCTCCTCAAATATTAACTTCTTCCAGTCTCATCACTTTTCTCCCCGCCCACCACCTCCCGTTCCAAATTAGGAGTAAAACAGCATTTGATCAGCAGTATCATCAAAGAAAGGATGTGCTAAATCTTCTTCTATGACACTTTGTGCTCTTCAGAAAAAATTCCTTCATCCTTATTCTCCTCCAATTTAACTGAGAACAACTTGCTTTTATGCTTCTTGTCTTCGTCTCTTTTGTGCTTAAGTTTTTGATTTCTCTACCCAAGTAGCTTTGATAATTTGACCACTGGTGGACAAATTTGGATAGTTCTTGAGCTTGGCTTTGAGCTTGAAGTATTTGTTTTGCTTGAGAATGATATGCTTCTTGGTCTCGTACACTTCTCTGTTCAAAGACTATACATTCTTAAAGTCCTTTCATCCTCCTCCAGAATGTTTGTGGGGACCATATGTGGGTGTATAATATTGGAGATTTAGGATAGAGAGCATTCATGAGGGTCATCCTTACCTTGGAAGTCAGCAGTCCTTTGGATTTCAGCAGTCCTTGAGAGTAACAGTATCATGAAGATAGCAGTACGTTGTACTGACAGAGCAGTACGTTGAAATGAGCAGCACTTTGAGAATGAGACTAGTACTCTTTGAGTTAGGAGTGCCCGTCCCCCCCCCCTGGAGCATCCCTTGCTGAAACTTGCAGCCCTAGATGAGGACTAGTACCTGTGCTTCTCGCTGCAATGCTGTGACTACTTCTAACAATAGATGGAGTCAAAGGGTGTATCATACAGGAGAGAACTTCAGTACTATGTTTCTTCCTCATAAATGTATAACACCTTGGAAGGAAGAAGAAACGGGATGGTATAAAGTCCTGAGGTCTGTCTACTCCTTCTAACTGCTTGTTCAAAAACAATTGAACGAACCTAGGATACATAAGAAAAGGTGTACCATTCGAAATATGTCCTAGCATTCGTTGGGGAATAACGACCCGAGAATCATACTTCCCGGTTAATATACGTATTATATTATATATATTTGTGAAGATTTTCCATTTTACCTTTGTCCTCAAGGGCAATTTGGTAATTTTCCATCATATTATATATTTTATTATTACGTATATAAGATTGTTGCAATCAACGGCCGAAGTTCGTCAGAGATCGTGTATGAACATTGCTTCAGAAACCTCAATGTTAACATCCGATCAAGACTAAGAAGATGCAGAGCTCCGCTAATAGGTTTCTCAGGAGAAACAGACCACCCTCTGGGAATAATAGACCTTCGAGTAACCATGGGAAAGGCAGGAAGGAACAAAACGATGCTAATGGAGTTTGCAATAATAAAATGTCGTTCACCGTACAACGAAATAATAGGAAGGACCGGAATTAGAAGCCTCGGAGCGGTAGGCTCTACCATCCATTCTATGATCAAATTCCCTATTAACCAAGGAATCGTGACAATGGAGACAAGTAAAGAAGCTCTGTGGGAATGCAGACAACTAGAAAGGGTGCAAGGTTCGTGGATGGAGGTAAGCAAATGTCCCGGATAAGAGAACAAGCAATACTGAGAACAAAAAGCAGCTCCGGCCACGGCCTAACCAAGGTCCGGTGCCGCTCAAAAAAACATGGGACAAGGAAAATACAGAGGAAATATTCACCATCAGCCAAGAACGTCCAAACCAGCACGTACCGATGGGGACCACATTGACAACCGATTGCAAACAGTTATTAACAGACGTGCTTCAGGAAAACATGGAAGTATTCGCATAGGCTGGGTCAAAAAGAACTGCCATATCACGATTCTTCATGGATCATCAACTAAATATATACCTTCTCACCGAGCCGGTGGTCCATAAAAGACGACCCATAACACTAGACAGAAGACAAGCGTTGAAAGAAAGGGTGTTCTGTTGGCTGAAGGAAGGGAGGATCAGAAAAGTTTAACACCCCGAATGGGTCGCCAATACAATACCTGTTAAGCTAGAAAACAGTTGTTGGAAGGTGCAAGTGGATCACTCTAGCCTCAACAAATTATTTGCTAAGGACATGTATCCCTTTCAAGGGGAAGGGGAAGAACTAGCATCATTGATAGAATACCCGTACAAATGTTTCCTATGACTCCCGAAATAATACAACCAAATAAGAATGGCAGAGAATGACGAAGAAAAAACCGGGTTTCATACGGAAGAAGGGGTATACTATTTCACCCACATACCGAAAGGATTAAACAACTCGGTGATGACACTTCAGAGGATGATGAAAAAGGTATTGGTCGATTAAAGAGGGCGAAACGTGGAAGTATACCTGGAAGAAATAGTATTGAAAAGCAAAAGTGAGCATGACTTAGTTCAAGATGTCGAAGAAACACTAAGAAAGTTAAAAAGAGTGAACATAAAAGTTGATCCGAACACGTCCTCGTTCGAAGTGGAGGAAGGAAGGTTCCTTGGCCATATGGTGATGAAGGAGGGAGTAATAGCAGACCCAGAAAAAGTACAGACAATCATCTAAAGCCTCACCCAAAAAAGTCCAAATCAAATATGAAGTTAGTTCCTACAAATGATAGTCATTAGCAAATTTATCCCAAAACTTGCGGAGCTAAAGTACCCCATTCGTGAGGTCCGAATGAGGTTCGAGACAGCAGAAGGATCTGGCTGGACGAATGAGGCTGAAGAAGCCCTCCAAAGGATAAAAAGAAAATTGAACAAATTACAAACGTTGGCTATTCCAAAGGAAGGAGAGGTGCTGATGCAATGCCTACGGCAAAGGAGTGAGACGATAAGCTCTATGTTGCTGGTAGTGAGGGAAGGAATCCAAATACCTGTCTCCTATGTGAGCCGACCGCTACAAGGAATGGAGATATACTACACACCAATGGAAAAAATGGTGCAGGCATTAATTCACACAACAAGATCCCTGAGAACAATCGTTAGAAAGCTCAAGGTGACGGTATTGACTGACAGACCAACGGAGGAAATACTGAAGCTCCCCGGAAGAGTTGGACGGCTAGCAAAATGGGCTGCCAAAGTATGGACATATGACATCTCGTACATCTAAAAAAAGGAGGCCGAAGGATCAGTAGTGAAGAAATTCTTTGGTCAAGGAGAACAAGTACAGGAAACACCAGATGCAAATGAGGGGGAAATGTCCAACCTAAGCAAGAAGCTTCAAGCAAAATCAACCCCAACACCAAGGGCCTAGAGGTTATACCTGAGAAAAGATACAATCGAAGAAGGTTCGTGTGTAAGGATAATCCTAGTCAATCCCAATGAAAAGATGCACTCGTATGCCATCCGCTTGAAGTTTAACGTATCTAACGATGCCATGGATTATGAGGTATTATTGGCAGGACTAGCCGCCTCTGTTAGCAAAGGTATGAAAGACTTGCACGTCTTCATTGACTCACTAACCCTGGTTGCTCAGATAGAAGGAAACCACACGCCAATAATGGAACAAGAAAAGAAGTACAAGGAAGAAATTATAAATGCGACAACCCTATTCCACAAGTTTCAGATCACGCATCTTCCAAAAATCTTAAACTTCAAAGCAGAAGTGTTAACAAGGTTGGCAACCATAAAGTTGGAATTTTCAATCAAGAAGTATCGGTAGATATCAAAACAAGACCATCGGTGGAGGAAACAAGAAGCAGTAAGAAGGAAAAAGCGGCAAGCAATGTACCAGGAACAAAGCCAAGCTACAATTGGGAGACAATTGGAAGCAAATGAAGAAAATTGTAATCGTAACACATATCTAGTAGCATTATGTAACCCATCCGAGGTAGCCATTTTCAAAGTGCTAGCTCACCTCGGAGGGCCCTTCTATTTTTATATCTAAGTATTTGATTTTTACCTTAACATGATAAAGTCAAATTCTATTCGATAAGTAAAAATGATCCAAACACGAAGCATGGTAAGCTCCGGATGGCTCACTACCTCTGGATAATGATAAAGGAACACACTTACCCTATAAATATGAAACAAGTATGGTTAGGCTAAGTTAAAACATGAAAACTTTAGCATGAGGCCGAAGGAGGAGACATAATGATCCCTTTCTTCCGAGCAAGCAACTCTGATGAACAACAACGTCGTGGAGAGAACATGTAACAACTAAGGAGGAAGGAAATACATGAAACCTGTAATGTGTATGAACATAGCTAATACACATTTGCTCCAGTATATGAATTGGTCCAGATATGATCGTCCGGATCATACAAAAAACATTTAGTAGGAGCAAACATAAGGCGTTTTGGGGCATAAACCAATGCTAAAGTGCTAGATACAAACGTATAAACATTACAAACAAGCTATGGGAAACACACTAGCGTACCAAAGAGTGGATTATATTAAAAGGGAAATTATATTACAAAGTACCTATTATAAGCCGAACGAAGCTGGCAATACAATTAACCGAACATAGTCGGTAGTTACATAAAAAGGAAAGTAAACAACACTTAATGAGATAGTAACCAGGTAAGTTCAAAAGCTAGGCGTGACAGTATGATCTCTGCTTCAGAAAGCAATATTTAGCCTGTTGAACCTACAGAGGCTTGACCAGCTATACTAAAGGTCCTAGGGGGAAGCCATTCGGCTTAGGGCGGATGGTATGACTCAGGATCCGCTGGATGGACAACCACACATCTATAGTTAATTTTCCCTACGCTCAGAGCAACAAGAGTTCTCTAGCATACCACGCGCTCTTCCCCTAACATAAAATGGACTTACAAAAAAGGAAAGAAAAAACTAAGTCTAAACCCTAGAGGGGTTAGCAGCAGCCTCTTCATCAGCAGCGGAAGAGAGCAAGGAACCATAACCTTTCTCACTAACAAAAAAGGACACAACTACATCAGTAGGACTGGAGGAAACATGCTTCGGCCCTACCACAGTCACTTCAGCAAGATCATCCAAAACATGAGAAGTACCCTACACAAAGGCACTTCCGGACTTAGCATCGGTAGCACCATCAGTCATCTCAGGATCCGGCCCATTAACCATAGCATTCACCCACTCCTCATTTTGCTTTGAAGCAATGGTAAAGGAAGTAAGGACAACATTAGCAGGCAACTCCAAGGATTCAGAAGCAAGTGCCATAGTCGACTCCTTTGCAATAGGAGGAGAAACACGAGCATCCCTCAAGCAGGGACGTTGGCCGGACGAGCTAATTTTTTAGGCTCAAGCTAGAGAATAACAGATAGAGGTTTAGCGGCATGCTTAGAAATCTTGTTAAGAAAGGCATAATCATTTTAAGCAACAAGGGGGGACACTTTAGCAAGTCTACCCTGTGCACCGGGCACAAAATGAGCCATCTTCTTCAACACATCAGCAAACTCATCCTTAGTTCGATGCATAATCAACCCATGTTCAAACCCAGCACTGGTAGCCAAAGAAAAAAGTTCACCTTGAACTTTTCTAAACTTATCAGAAGCAAGAAACTTTCAGAACAAACCCTGGAACTGGCCACAGAAGAAGGAGGAAAACTTCAAAGGAGTGGTTTTCAAGTGAAGGATCTCTTCATTCTTTTCACCCTCCAAAACAGTGGCTCGGTTTAAGTCGGTAGAGAGACGAGCTACCTCAACATGCAGGTTATCCAGACTCTTAGTGAGGGACTTGATCTTTTTATTCCTCTCATTTCCCTTAGCCTTGAACTTAATAAAAGAAGAATCGGAGGAGAAAAGTTTATCATTAAGCCCAGAAATATGCTTCTTTAAGGTGGACACTTGAAGCTATAGCCTAGTCAAGCCAGCAACCTTCTCCTCATAACCTTTTGTCCTAGAAGCCGTTGATAACACATACTCATGATGAGACTGAAGCAAACCACCGTAACAGGCAAGAAGATCACCACCATGTGACATCATCATACAATGTAGCACGCTCATTTTAGTAGTTAATTTATCATCATATAGCCTTCAACCCGAACTATTTCCCCCGGTGTAAAAAATTGGTCCACCACAGTTCTGTAAACAACAGGATCCTTAAAGACTCCCTTGGTTAAAACCCCAAAAGTAGGCCGGTAAGGAGCATCTCACTCCTCGCGAGTAAACTCGTAATTCCCAGCAATACCTCCCTTAGGGTAGGTGGCATAATAAGGACCAGCAGAGAAATGGAAGAAGTCTGTATGAATAACATCTCTAGAGACATCCCTAAATGAAGGAACAGAACTGGAGGATAGTCTCGGTCAGCCTGCACCAACAAACAGTGCAGCAGCATCATCGACCATAATACCCTTTCCCTGAGAATCTACAAAAAAAGACACATTAAGACAAAGAAAGAAGACAAGAATAAACACAAGTTAAAGACCAAAAACACATACCTCGAGAGTCAGGACCTTCAGCAGTAGGAGCAGCAGAGCTCCCACCCTGGTTCCCTAAAGAAGGGATCACAATAGCTGAACGAATAGGGGTAACCAACATAATCTCAACACAAGCATCATCATCATCATCACTTTCATCACCAGAGTTACCCATAAACAAACTAGGGTGAGTAGTACTACCAGACAATTAAGCCAGGCCATACCTAGTGCGCTTAGCAACATGGCTCAAAGTGGCACCAGAAATAGAGGCCTTTCGCTTCTGAGAAGCTTCAGCCTTGGCAAGAATCTTAGCACTAGGAATACCCACGGCAAGATCCTCTGGAGTAGGATCTGGAATAACAGTATGGACCGTAGCAGGAGGAGTACAGTAAAGGGAAGCCTCTAAAAATGGGGCTCCTCCTGGACCTCAGCACCGGTCCACTCAGGAAGGTAGAGAAAATCATAAATGCCCAAAACTGTAAAAAAGGAAAACAACAATGAAAGCAAGCAAAAAAAAGGCAAAGATACAACAAAACATAGTTCAATCCCACCACCTATACCATTTCCATCGGCACCCTGAAGTACCAAATCACAGACACGGTTCTTCCAAACATGACACAACCCAGATAAAACTAACACCCCCTCAGGCATATCCCCTAGCTTTATAACATGTGCGCTTAATCGACGTACATCAACCATACTAAAAGAACCAGCAGCGAGCCTTGGATTATCAATAGCCGCGCTCGGATGTCTTCAAACCTTAGAATTTAGAATAGCTCGGCCATCAATAAAAAAGAACCCACTCTTCCAGTGCTTCATGCAAGATCGATTATCATCAATACAGACTAAAGAAGGAGAATGTCTCTTGGGAAATGAAAACTAGTCACCCTGTTTGCATAACGTTTGGAAAACCCTAAACAAAGTCACCGCCGATTCTATCTGCTAAGATTGATAAAGCATTTTGAAAGTAATCACCTTATTAAGACTCAGAGTTCCCAACTGAGAGAAATGGACCTTGTAATATTTGATAAGGTCTAAAAGAAATGAAGAAAAAGGAATGTGAACACCAAAAAAATAAACATTCGATGATAAATACCAATGGCATTGTTCGAAAGCTCAGACATCATAAATTATTTAGAGGGTAGACGAGGGTGAAGGTCACGCGGTATCTTATATTTATTGATCAGATCGTTTAGGTCATCCTGGGTGAGTCGAGAATGGTACATATCCATATCTTTTTTTGGCCATAATTGAAAAAATAAGAAGAAAAGAAAAAGGTACTTAGGAAGGGGAAGAATCCAGAGCAAAGTAAGCAACGACAAAAAGCAAAAACGATAGCTTCAGAAACAATGTGTGTTTTTACTATAGCAAGAGTAAAGCAAAAGGTAAAATGGAGGCTGCTATTTATAGAGCATGAAGGAAAAGACGCGACGATTAGAAAAGTTACCTTTAATGCATGACACATCGCGAGGAAAACATGTGGATCACAAGCAAGCCACGTCTGCATATGCAGAACATTAATGACGCATAGCACATTTAAGTCTATCACTGACAAGCTAGCTTGGCAGATACTAGACTAGGGGGACATGATGAGATATAGTCTCCCTCGGAACATCCAGATGAAAGAGGTAGCTTAGATGCTCCTGCCAAACTAACACAGGCTAAACTAAACAAATGCTCCAGAGATGTTGACTTGTCGAAGGACAAGTCAGGTCCGGAGTCACCACCAAAACTATGAAGAAGCTTGTGTGTCGAAGGACATATCAGGTTCGGAGTTATTAGCTCCGTTTTAGCGCAACGGTACCTAACAACAATCTGACAAACGTACCTTCCTTGTAAAGTACCACTGTCCTTGGAATGACACGTAGCTGGAAAATTATACCAAGAGAGAGCCCCACGGTTATGTCTTGTAGCGAATCCTAAATAGTATAAAGGGAGAGCTCATTTCCCCATGACGATACATACAACACCTACAACACCTACTCCAGACCATACTTTCTATTCTTCGCATTTATCTCATACCACGGTACTTACTCTTAGGCCAGAGTTGGTCCCGGATTCACACCTCGGGGCGAGCTAACGGTGTTCTTTCTTATTTTTAACTAGGAGACAAAGGATTAAGATCCGAAGGAACCAAGCTGATCCAGATATTTATCAAGGCTAAGGTCACTTTTACCAAGCTCAAGTAGTCTACGTAAATTTACCTCAACAACGTATTGTTTGACGTGTTGTGTGAGCAACTGTAGAGGTGGTAACTTAATCACTAAGATTCAAGATCAAGATTCTTGTTTATTAACTTTTGTCATTAAACATAAAGGTTAGTTTTTCTTTCCTTATTTATATGTTAATCTTTGATATCAAACTATGTTAAATCTAAAGATCGTTTAATCTCAGGTTGTTTAGACCTTTATCTAGGATAATGATAACATAGGCGGAATATTCAAACATAGAATCAATATTATCATAACAAGGTTTTACCAAACATTCACCACAGCCCCGATATTATTTGATCATAATTATACGGTTACATCAATGAACTGTAACAGGGATCAAGGAAAACCTTGATTACCTTGAGGCTACACCAACTCTATACTAGACGTCTACATCTTTTGAACTTTGTGTATACATACTTTTCTGGATACCTTAAACCTATACACCTAATACCCTTTATATAGAGGGATATTAAGGCTTACAAAGGAAGCTAATCAATAGATAAGGAAACTATTTAAATCATATTAAATCACATTAATATGTTTCCTAATCATTATCTTTAACATCTTTGACCAAATCTTCATAATTCTCCACCAGCTTGAAGAATTCTTTAATGATGATTCTGATCCTTTTGTTTCATTCTTTTGTTTATTTTGTCACATCAAATTTAGAATCCCAACAATCTTCCCCTATTTGATGATGACAAAACAAACAAAGTCGTGTACAAACTTCATTATAAAGCCAAAGCTTCCCCTGAAGTTAAGATGTAATCATCTCCCTGAATGAAACAAAACTTCCAAGCTTCCCCTTAATCAAATATCCTTTCTATCATGCCACCATATATGATAAGCTGCAAATCATATCTCTATAATCTTTTTCCCCTTTTTGTAATCATCCAATAGGGGTCTTTAGTAGATAAGCAACTTGTAAACACTTCCCCTCAAATGGTGCATGTAGATGGTTAAACATTTAATCAATAAGCTTCCCCTGAAACCCATATGTTTACCATCTCTTGAATCTCGAACTCTGTAGGCTCTATGTAGTGATCACTGATGAAGAAAATCGAATATAACGAATTTGATGCTGAAGTAGAATCTCCCAAACTTGTGTCTTATGTCTTGCACTATCCACGTGACGTCGAACTTATAAGTAAATCTATGAAATATAAGTAGACCGCAACCTCTTGACAAAATCCTCATCTATATGAGACACTGAGCACAACAACGTAACTCCTTTAAGTGATAGTAAATACATGTGAGTACTACAACGTACCTCCTTACATCAAGTAAAACTAGATCAATCAAGTCTTTATCAATAAAATCATGAAAGCACGAACAAGTTATCTCCAAGGCTAAAATATATGATAAGATAAGACACGCACCTGTGAAACTCAACTACACATTCAAATAAGTACTTTCACAAATAGCAGTACTTTGAGCATAATGAGCAGTACTTTCGAATAGAAGCAGTACTTTCGAACAGTACCTTCTAGCAGTACCTTCAAGTACTCGAACAGTACCTTTTAGCAGTACTTAGATTTGCTCCAGCAGTACTTTCATATTCTTGAGCAGTACCTTCAAGAACTTCATCAGTACCTTCATTCTTCGACCATAAAACCTTGAATCCTAGATCGAGAGCCCCATGGCTCTGATACCAATTGATAAGATCGTTTTAAACTCATCTAGGATCGTTTTACCAATAACAATTGTAACAATTATGCACAGCGGAATTAAACAAACACAATTGTTGTTGAACAAGGTTTTTCATTGAACGATTCCTATTTACCCCAACCTATAACATGGGGCTACACCAACTACTATGGTGTACTAACTAACTAATTAACTAATATACAAAGCACACACACTTTGTAATCAGACTCTCATTGGAGAAGTCTGTGTTTTCTATGGATGGATATCTTAAAACTACACGCCTATGATCTCTTTATATAGGGAGAGATCATAAGACGTTACAAAGGAATTCTAATAAAACACATTAATGACATTAATTATCATTAAAATATATTGTAACTTCTCAATCATTAATTTGTAGTCAAACTCCATCTTTTGTAGAATTCCAATTTGTCGATTAAGTCCTTCTTGTTTCATTCTTTTGTTCTTTTGTCTCATCAAATCTATAATTCCCAACAATCTTCCCCTATTTGATTGAAGACACTTTCTTCTTATGCTTCTTTCTTCGTCTCTTTTGCTTCTTAAGGTTTTGATTCTCTACCCAAAAAGCATGATGCTGGACCACTGGCTGGACGAATTTGGACAATTTCTTGAGCTTGATTATTTGTTTAGCTTGAGAAAGAGTTTGCTTCTTGAGTCTCCTAACTTCCCTGTTCAAAGCATATATATCTAAAAGTCCCTCATCTCCTCCAGATGTTTGAAACGCATCTGTGGGAGTATAATCATTGGGAGATTTAGGAATAGAGGCAGCATCATGAGGTTCAGCCGTACCTTGGAAGTCAGCAGTCCTTTGTATTTCAGCAGTCCCTTGAGAGGTAGCAGTACCATGGAAGGAAGCAGTACCTTGAGAGTGAGCAGCACTTTGAGTTGGAGTGCCTTGAGCATCCCTTGCTGAAGTTGCAGCCCTAGAATGAGGACTAGTACTCTGTTCTTCCTCCGCTGCCAATGCTGTGACTACTTCTAACATAGATGGAGTCAAGGGTGTAATCCTACATGAGAACTTAGTGCTATGCTTCCTCATAAATGTAAAAACTTTGGAAGGAAGTGAAACTGATGGTATAAAGTCCTGAGGTCTGTCTACTCCCTCTAACTGCTTGTTCAAAAACAATTGAACGAACCTAGGATACATAAGAAAAGGTGTACCATTTGAAAGCTTGGCAAGAGATTCTTGATGCATCATACTTAAAAGCTCATCATGTAAAGCTTGTTCTTCAGAGGACAATGACACTTCTTTTGCAGCAGTACGTTCCTCTGGATGCATAGGCTAGTGCACATAGACTTAAACAGTGGAGTAAGACATGAACTAAATACTTCCACTGTGGGCTAAACATAGGTTTAGAGAAAGTGAGGTGTGCTAAGTTACACTCGTAAGCCATATCTCTGACGTAGTCCCCAAATAACTTGCTTAGGAAGACAATCAACTCCATGTTGCCATCATCAAAGAGTAGGTCAGCTCGAATGGTTGCTTCAGAAATCAAAATCTTCTTGCCAGCTACCTTGGCGCGGATGTGAGGTACGTCATTGATTACTTTGAGAGTAGCGGTAGCCCAAAATTGTTGAAGCCATGGACCAATAAGATCAGGATCAACCAACAAAGAGGTAATTAATGGAGCACCAGAGAGAAAGTCTATGATTTGATAAAAATCAGCAATCTGAGCGCCGTCTTTTCCACCCACGCAATCATGTTGTGCTTGTGTACAAGTACGAATATTTGCATTGGAAAAGAATTGGATGTGCGTGAGACACCGGAGGTTGTGAAATTAAAAAATTTATGAATTAAAGTAAGTAAAGTGAGAGAAAATGCAATTCAATTTTGAGTATTTTATAGGTTGTGAGCTGACGCCTCACTAAGAATTACCGTTGTAGATACGTTTTTAGCGCAAGAAACTACTTTTGACCGTGACCGAACGTAGAACAGCACTTTTGTTGTCCTAAGCAGTTCTTTCAAAGGCAAGCAGTACTCTTGAGTGGATTACCAGTACTTTCAACACCAAAAAGATGTCCAACCAAATATGTGCAACGACAACCAAGCAACTTGCAAACTATCTCTTCAAATCATCAAACCTCTGAAAAATTCATTCAATCCCCCCCTCAAATATAGCTAAGATGCTTCAAAAATCCAATCCTAACAAAACAGTACGTTATACTTGAATTTGATCAACCAGTACTTTATATGTGATCCTCCCCTCAAAGATAGCTATGGGTTCATCTTCCCAATTAGTATACCACCAAAAAGTTAAAACCTGTTGGCTAAGTCCAAAAGCCTTTGGGAGTAAATCTGCTAACATGTCATCAGTATGAACCTGACACACAATTAATGAGCCTTATGCTCATACAATCTCGAATGAAGTGATGTCGAATCTGAATATGCTTGGTCCTTAGAGTGAAAACAGATTCTTCACAATGCAAAATGGTGCTCTACATTGTCTATATGGATTTTTCCAGTGTTCATGATTTAAATCAATAGTCAATTAATTGATTTTGCATCCAAAGAACCTGAGCACAACAACTTGACGCTGCTACAAATTCTTGCTTCTGTAGAGGAGATAAGCCACAATTGTTGTCTTCTTGCATTGCCAAGAAACGAGTCCTTCTTCAAGATATGACATCTCCTGAAGTAGATCTTCTATCATGATAGTCCCCCAAGCATAGTCACTGTCCGAAAAAAGCTTCAATGAAAAAGGAAGAGTCTTTAGGATACCATAAACCCCATTTTGGTTGATGTTTGAGGTACCTAAAGACCATTTGACAGCATGTAGATGAGAAAGCTTTGGAGTGACTTGAAAGCTTGCACGACGACAAACAGCAACATTATGTCTGGTCTTGAAGCAGTTATGTACATAAGACACCCTATCATAGACCTATAAGATGTACATCAACATCTCAAACATCTTCATCATTTTCCTAGAGATTTATGACTTCAAGGGGTGGATGCTGGCTTAATTGTTCTAAAGTCAAACTTGTTTGAGATATCTTTCACATATTTGCTTGACTGTAGAAAAATACCACCATTGGATTGCTTGACTTGAAGCCCCAAAAAGAAAGTGAGTTCACCCATGGAACTCATCTTGAATTCCTTTTGCATAAGATCTTCAAAATCCTTCACCATAGAAGGCTTGGTAGATCCAAAGATGATATCATCAACATATACCTGTACCAACATGATATCTCTTCGATCCTTCTTAATAAACCAAGAGTGTTTTATCACTAGCCCCTCTCCCTATATGCCATGTTTCAAAAGAAAGTGAAAGTCTTTCATACCCATGCTCTTGAGGCTTGATGCAGGCCATAAAGCGCCTTGACATAACTCGTAGACCTTGTTTGGATTAGCAGGATCTTCAAACCGGTAGGCTGTTTTGACATACACTTCTCTGTGATGTTGGCATAATAAGAATGCAACTCTGGACATCCATCTATAGACAATGAAGCCCAAGAAAGATGCAAATGCCAAAAGAGTCTGATTGCTTCAGATTCTGCAACTGGTGCAAACACTTCATCATAATCCACACCTCTCCTTGTCTGTAACTTGAGCAACTAGGCTGCGCTTGTTCTTGATAATAGTACCCACCGTTCATGCTCTCGTTGTTTCGAAAAAACCCATTAGTTCCAACACCCTCATTGCCTTTCTGGTAGTCACCATAACACCCATCACCTACTTGTAAGCCTGAAATTGAAGTAGTATCTCTTGCATCGCTTCATCCCAACTTTCATCTGCTAAGGCTTGAGAGATTTTTCTTGGGTTTCCTCCTTGAGATAAAAAACAAGCAAACCAAGCAAGTTTGCTGATACTTTGTTTGTTAGTTCGGTTTTTGTTTGTATATAAAGATAGCAATGCTTGATGTTTGGTTTAAGTACTGTCTTTGAAGCTTTCTCTTGTTTAACACGCAGTACTATTTGCCCAAAATTTGACTTTGAGATGAATCTTATAGATTCTAAGTGGTAGTAGAGGGAACATCAATGGTAGGATCCATGTTGAGTAGATCAGCTACTCCGCCTGTCCTCAGCATCAAAAGAGTTTGTAGAGAAAACATCCAACTTTGAACTACATCATCAGATCTGTAGGTGTATTTCCATATCTATTGAGGAGTGTATTAGCAGTACGAGAGTGAAAGTACTGTCAACCACATTCTTTTCCCTTGTCAAGTTTTATAGCACTTCTTTTCCTCTTCAAAAGTTAATCCTATGATCATCATTATAGCTTTGCAAGAGATTCCTTGATGATCAAAACTTACAAGCTCATCATGTAAAGCTTGTTCTGCAGAGGACAATGGAATTTCTTTGGTCAGCATACGTTCCTCTGGATGCATAGGCTGAGCTGTATGAACAATGAATTGCTGGTCATCTAAGTCTTCAACATCATCCAAAGTAGAAACTTTGTCTCCTGAATTAGCATAGTTTTCTTTCCTAACAGGTATGTAGTTCATCGAAGGAGTTAGAAGGTCAAGATCAAACATCCAAGTCAGGACCTTTTCATTTTGATTCTCCTTGATTCTCAGAAAGTTTAACATGAAGACAGTCTTGCACCTTTCCTTGTGACCCTGTTTATAGACTCTAAAACCTTTGCTGCTAGTAAATATCACAACAAATACCTTCTTCTGACTTGCCATCAAACTTAAGCCAATTGATCTAGTGTATTAAGATAAGTCAGTGAGCATACCAATAGGTCTCATGAAACTGATGTTGGAGAGATCTTCCCATCAAAATTCCTAAGGAGTCTTCATTTGAGGATAGTTACCAAACTCTATTAAGCACATAGCAAGCGATTAACTAACTGCCTCAGCACCAAAAATTGAATAGGTAGAAGTGAGTCAGCAACATAGTTCTAAGCAGCTTCAATGAAGTCCTAATCTTTCTTTCTGCAACACCATTTTGCTGAGGAGTCCTTGCACTGCTATATTCTCTCTGATTCCGTTCTTGGCACAAAACTCATTCATAAAGTTGATTCTGAACTCTGTTCCATTGTCACACCTGATGGTCCCTTCACTTATGTCTTACACCTGTTTTCAAACCCATAATCAAATCCATGAAGCATATCATATGTTTTTCATCCTTGTTGGCAAGAAAAACACCCCCTGAAAATTTGCGCAATCATCAGTGACCACCAAGCAGTTACTTCTTCCTAATTTACAACTCTCAACCACTGAAACAGGTCCAAAACAATCCATATTATCAATTCACAGAAGGTTCTCTGACAGTCTTTCTTCAATCTTCTAGCAAAGCCCTTGCTGTTTACCCTTACTACATGCCAAACATGATTGAATCAAGCTGAACGTCTTTGAAAGAAACCCTTAACCAGATTGCCTTTAACCAACTTGTTGATTTTTGAAGTTGACATGTCCCAGTCTTCTGTGCCATAAGACAGCTTCATCCTCTTGTTGCCTTGGCAACCAAACATTATAGTATAAGTGATTCCTACCAGAGGGAAAAATATTCTTTAGATCCAGCTGTAGACATCATATCTTTCTAGAGCTCTTAGATTTACCAAGTCTTCATCAACAAACTTGAACTTTGAGATAGTGATAAGACATTCTTATCTGTGAAGAGAACAATGTGCTTCCTATCACAGATTTGAGACACAGATAGAGATTAACCTTGAGCTCTTTCCACATAGCTAACTTTCTCAAGTCTAAAGCAGATTTCTTAATGGTTCCTTTTCCTGAGTTTCTTCCACCTTAGAGTCATTTCAAAGCCGAACATAACCACCTTTGAACTCTTTTAAAATCAGACAACTTGTTCTTGTCTCCCAGTCATACTTCCAGAGCATCCACTGTCAATGATAGCATAGTCCTTGAGATCTTCTTCTGATTGCACAGTACAAACAATTTCAAAGAATTAGACTCTTTTGAGGGACCCAAGTCATAAACTGACTTAGATACCCCTAATGGAGTTACATACTCAAATTGCTTTGATGTGTAAGAATCCATTATCTATTCACAGAATCTTAGATAGTTTCCCTTTTGGTCTCCAGTTATTTTTGGATTTATCATTGCACTCTTTTTGATAGTTTGTGATGTACTACAACTGCGTGAGATCCAACAGTACTTCCCTTCTTATCCCAAATAGATTTCACAGTTTTTTCTTGGTCTTTGTTGTCCTTTAAGTAGTCCTTGGGTTAGAAGACCATTTGATTAATGGAGTAACTGAATTCTAGTCTGCGATTATCCATCCTTGGATAATAACTTCATCATACTCTGTGTGAAAGTGCTGCATGTTGTACCTAGATCTAGCAGTACCATTGATAAGTCACATTATCAGTAGACTTTTAGAAGGTACTGTTTGTGTCATTTTTGGTCTAGCAGACTTAACACCCATCCCTTGTAAGTACTGCAGATTGCGAATAAAGGATCTCCTTTGGTGAGGTACCTAGAGTTATCTTGAGAAGTTTACTATGGTTCATTCGTTGGAAGGTTGTTCCAACTGTCTTGTTTTCCCTTGACCCTAGTGTCTCTTAGGTTTATGAGTTTGGGTTTTGTGAAGGTTCTTCATGTAGGTTACAATCCTTAATTAGGTGAATTAGGACCTGTAACATACAAAACATAATTTACCCCTTATGTTTCCCTCCCCGTTTGTCCTAGATTCTTGACCAACCCTGTTTTTGACTGTTTGTGACCTTTTTTTCAAAAGATTTTTTCACTATTCTCTGAGTTTAGAAACAGATTCCTTTTGACTTCTGAAACATCAGTCTCTCATCATCACTTATCAACCCAATCTTCAATTATGCCTTTATTTCTATAATATCTGGTTTGACTTGATTTTTGTTTTCTCTTGGATTAACAACTTTATTCCTAATGGCTAGTTCATCTATCCCTGTAAAGGAGACATTTGCCTAGTGGAATAATTGTACCTGAGTGGAGTACTGCTTGTAGGCCTTTTCACTTTGAAAATTTTCGTACGCAGAAATTAGTCAAAGTTTCATCCCCCAGAATGAAATATCACTTTCCATACTATTTGCTATACTCAATCCCAAACCCTATACATGACTTATCAGACAACATAACTTTGTTTTGTTTAGGACTTCGTTTTTGAATTACAGGTAGCATTTTACCCATTATTCAATCAAGTTTTAAACTCTGAAATCATCTCGTTCATTTTAGGCTTGATCTAATTCCTTTGTTTTCCTACTAGTGTTCAAATCTCTTAACTTTAAGTCATATTCCATTTTTTCATACTATCACCCCATGCATATTACATTCTTTCATGTGTTTAACAGACCTCTAATGACTCTAATGTCTCATTTGATATCCTAGAAGTTTAGTCCTAGCTCTTTGAAACTATCCGTCATTCTTTTTGATTAGTTTTCAAGCAAACAGTTTGATAAAAGACTTACTACATTTGGAACATTAAGGTACCCTGATTTTGTAGCGCATTAAAGCTAGAGATACTGGGAACATCATCTTTATTGCTCTATCACAAATCACCAAGTCCATCTTGTCCAAAGTGCACATGTCTGCATCAAACTCAATGCTCCAATCATTATCATACTTGTTCAACTCATCAGTGCCATCATAGCATATGTCACTGTTCACATCAAATCCTTGGTCCCAATCAATGTCTTCAAATTGTTGTCATGTTGCCACTAAGGACCTTTTGAGTTGAATCTTCCAATAGCCACAATCTCTTTTCCTGACGACTATTTGGCTCGGTTTTTCTTGATACTTAGCAAACCGACACTCTCTTAGCAAAATGACCCACTTTTGACAATAAAAAACATCTCAAGTCTTAGGATTGTCAAAGTGATCCCATTCTTTGGCTGAGATCAATTATTTAAATTTATATGCGCTAATTTTTATAAAATTTGGTCCCCCTGAGTCGTATTCGTTATCCTTTTTCCCTATCTACTTTTTTAAATTCCTTTGTAATCCCTGCTTCCTTCATAAACTTCCTTATCCTCGCAGTTATACATAGCCACCTGCACTAATCAATTTCTTCCATAGCATCTTCATCAATTTGTAGCAGTCTTCATCATCATGAGTTGAAGGCATGATGCTTGTTGAGAAAAGAGGAACATATGATTTCATCTGAGTGAGAAAGCATAGTAGAAGCAAGTGGGGAACCTTGCTTGAGTGCAGCTTGTTTATATCCCTTGGGATATTTGTTGGTTCAAGCAGTACTTTGTTTCAAGTACTGCCCTTGACATCTGTGGCAGAAAGCTATGTTTGGTGAACTTGAATTGAGACACCCTTCAATTCATGTTCATACACCTTTAAGTTGTTGTAGAGATCATCAAAATCTAACTCATCCAATCCAGGTTGTCCTCGAATCATGGTAGCCACTACATGCCACACAGATGGTAGGCTTCTTAGAAACTTCAAGTTTGCATCTTCAATGGACACTGTAGCATCATGTAATTCAAGCATGCTAAGGATATGCTGAAACCTTTCGTATGCTGAATCTAGTTCTTCCCTAGATCCAATAGTAAATGTCTCAAATTGTTGTTTCAACAGATTCTTATGCATCTTCTTTGATGCTTCGTTTCCTCCAAACTGCTTTTATGGCTTTCCAAAAGGATTCTTGCACTACAGCAACATGAAAACTAGAAAGATGGTCTATCAGTTAATGTCATAAAGCATATAAATAAGGGATTTTCTCATTGTTTCATCTTGCGTTTGCACAAGTGAAGTCTTGGTCAGACACTGAGGGAGATGCCGATCAGTTGTGGTTTTTGGTTTCCATTGGTGATTATGTCCCATAGTATGATTATCATGATTAGCGAATGTACTGTCGCATTTTCATGGACCATAAGGTCATATTCACCTTCTTGATTATAGGGATCCAAGTGCAGTAACGGAGCGAGGTGGGAGGGATAGGTTCTGTTTCAGACATCTTATGAGTTTTAGAAAGATTTCGATTGATTAAAAGTTCTTCTAGATCAGAAGTCTCTCAACAAGCTCTGATACCCACTTGTAGGATCGCGATATTCCTTATTGAAACACTGATATACCTGTCAACAATGCAGAATCCTAGTTGGCAGTCTTAATGAAGAACACACAATAGTTCTCAAACGATTTACTTATTTATTTTTTTAATAAACCTTTTGAATCTGACCTAAATTGCAGATCCCTAATACAATACTAAAAATTCTAATCTCGTGTTTTTTCTATTTTTTGTTTCTCTTCTCTTCTAATATCTTCCTAGAGATCCTTTTATTAAACATAAGGATAACTCGAGTAGATGTACACTCTTGTAATATCATAAACTCAAATCAATACGAAATCACTAAATTAACTGTTACAAGATACTTACAACATAACTGTTTAAAATGATAAACCTTAAGATTCCTTTATCCACGGCAGTACTTCGATCTTTGACTGGCAGTACCTTGACTTTCTACTTAGCAGTACTTTGACTTTTTGCTTAGCAGTACTTTGACCAAGTACTTTGACTTGTTTTCCCAACCACAAAACCAAAACCGTGGAAAAATAAATACAACCAAAGCCAAATTATCGAGCCTCCGATTAAGTCACACCCCGGTTCACCCAAGCACCACCTTACAGCTCCGGCTCCCAAACACAAGGTGTGACAAAGACCCGATTTTGAAAGCTACGTCAAGGCTAATGATGCGGTTATGAGAAACATGCAAGACCAAAACCAAAACTTGCAAAATCAAATGACCAATTTAATGGACATGCTTTCCAAATTCATGAATTCCAATACCGCTTCTACTTCAGGTTCAGGGACACTCCCTAGTAATACCATTACTAACCCGAAGGTAGACTTGAAGGGTATTACCACCCGAAGCGAGTTAGAGGTCGCTCTCTCCTGACTTGTGTAATGGGATCATAAGTAACGCTCCCGGAAATACATTCCGCTGCGACTCAATTTTGGGGGTGTTACACCTACTAATAATAGAAGTACCAAAAACGTCCAACCTTCGGTTGTCCAAGTTCAACCTCAAGTACCAAATTCTAAACCCGTTGTTGCTCCCGTTAGTGTTCCTATGCCTAACTTGAACCCGTCAATTCCATATCCTTCGAGACGTAATGATGAAAGGCACCGTGAAAAAGCTAACGACCAAATTGAGAAATTCTACAAAATCTTTCAAGATATGAGTTTCGAAATTAGCTTCGCAGATGCTTTGATTCTTATGCCTAAATTTGCTTCGACTCTTAAAGCCTTATATGGAAACAAAGAAAAATTAAGTGAAATGGCTAGAACTCCTTTGAATGAGCATTGTTCGGCGGTCATTCTAAACAAGTTACCCGAAAAACTTGGAGACCCTGGCAAATTTCTTATACCGTGTGATTTTCCCAGAATGAATGAGTGCTTAGCCTTGGCTGATCTTGGCGCTAGCATAAATCTCATGCCATTATCCGTGTGGAAAAAGATTTCTCTTCTGGAACTCATTCCTACTTGTATGACTCTTGAACTTGCAGACCGTTCGATTACCAAACCAATCGGTATCGCCGAAGATGTCTACCTAAAAGTAGGAAAGTTCAAATTCCCGGCCGACTTTGTAGTCGTAGACTTTGATGCCGATCCCCGAGTTCCCCTAATTCTCGAGAGATCTTTCTTAAAGACCGGACGTGCTTTGATTGATGTGTACAAAGGAGAATTAACTCTTCGTGTTGGAAAAGAAGCCATAACAATCAATCTTGACCAAACTTTGAGATACTCCTCTAATTACAATGATATGACGGCGAACCGAATCGACGTCATTGAAATGGATTGTGAGGAGTATTCTCAGGAAGTCTTCGGTTTTTCCAATGTGATCGCAAGTAGCAATCCCACTCCTTACTATGACCCGATCGTTTCTACCTCTTCTCTAACTTTTACTCCTTTCAGGGATAGTGATTTTCTTCTTGAGGAAGTCGATGCTTTCCTCGCTCTTGAAGTTGATCCAACTTCACTAGAAGTTAATGACTCTTACTATGACCCAGAGGGAGATATTCTTCTTCTTAAATCATTTCTCAATGATAATCCATCACCCCCTCCCAACCAAGGAAATTATTTGCCTGAAATTCAAAAAGAACTTAAAATTTGTGAAGCTAAGAATGATAAATCTTCAATTGACGAGCATCCCGTGGTCGAACTTAAGGACCTACCTCCTCATCTCGAAAAC
>BQNB010031975.1:0-53532 GCA_026074375.1 Tanacetum coccineum
AACTTCACTAATACCAGGTCCTGTAACTACTGAAGAAAAGGCTCAAAACAAGAATGATGTGAAGGCAAGAAGTATGTTACTGATGGCACTTCCTAATGAACATCTAATTACTTTTAATCAGTACAAGGATGCTAAGACCTTGTTTGCTACAATACAAATAAGATTTGGTGGTAATGAAGCCACAAAGAAGACTCAGAAGACTCTTCTCAAGCAAATGTTTAAGAATTTTAGTGCTCCAAGCACAGAGTCTCTTGACTATATTTTTAACATGCTTCAGAAGATTGTAAGTCAGCTGGCTATCCTGGGTGAAAATATTTCACAAGAAGATCTCAATTTGAAATTTTTAAGAAGTCTGCCTTATGAGTGGAATACTCATGTTGTGGTCTGGAGAAATAAACCTGATCTAGACACAATGAGCTTTGATGATCTCTACAACAATTTCAAGATTGTTGAACAAGAGGTTAAAGGATCTGCAAGCTCAAGCTCAAATTCTTAGAATATTGCTTTTGTTGTAACACCCCCAAAATTCAGGACAACGCAGCGGAATGGTAACATTGGGGTGCTACTTCAGGGCACAAAACACAAGTCACGGAAAACGACCTTAAAATAGACGTTTTAAATAAAGTCATATTCTAATTAATAAAAGATCAGAGTTGCAACATGTTTCATTTATAATGTATTAGAAAACATTGTCAAAACGTTTGTCAAATAGTACTCAAGTTATTAAGCCTTCAAAAATATATATATCCGCGCGACTCGAATGCTCCCAATGCTCCACTAGCAAAATAGTAACCTGAAAATACATGCTAAAACGTCAACAATAATGTTGGTGAATTCATAGGTTTAAGTAAAAAGCAGTATTGAAATAATTTAAGAAATATTTCAGAAGAAAAGTAGCGTTACAACATTTAAAAGTGTTATTTCCGAAATCCATCCGAAATCCAAGTAGTGATTCAGTAAATCAAGAAGTATTTAAAAGTGGACCACAAGATCGAAGTAATGGTGGACTAAGTACGTATTCCGAAGTCCAAAACAAGTAAGGTAGACAAGAGAAACACATTCATCATGTCCAACACTTTGTATTATTGCACTAAGCTCATGACACCGAAGCCTTAACTAGATTTGTGCCCCAAATGTATAGGATGCTTGCCAACAACCTAAAAGTACTCCCAATGTTAAATGCACCTGATCAAACTAGTGACCCAAGGAAAGGTGGGGATTGTCAGTCCCGATAGATCTATCCACAACACTCGCGCTTACTATAATAGCAATTAACGGTTCATGATAAATAGGGACTTCACGGCAATAAGGTAACTTAGGCATTAATAATCAGGCAGTAATCTGGATAGCATACACTTTGAAAAACACTTGTGTCCAATAGTAAAACAAGCAATGTAATTCACCCCGTAGATTTTGTAAAACAATTGTAGAAAAAGGGGGCTATGAACTCACAAAGTATTGAAAGGTAATTGTACTGTAGTAAAATATACAAGTTTGTAAACGAGCATGTATTCCCCTCGCGGGTTTATAAAACATTGAAAAGATTGAAATGCGAGACTATGAACTCACCTTGATTCAAAGTCGATAATCAAATGAAGAAGCCTAGTACGAGTATCCACAAACGTGATCACGACCTATAATTAGTACGATCACTTCTTTATAGTTTAGTCGAAAACTTTCTATTTTAGGAATATATCCGTTTATAAAAATTCTTGTGTTTAAATTGTTATACTCGTAATAATAATAATAGTGTTAATATTTTTATAGAAACGATCGACAAGTTTAGTATTGACCCATTGACTTTCAAAAGTCAACATTTGACTTTATTTGACTTTTCGTTCTTAGACCCGACCAATGGTCGTAAAATACTCGTTGATCTCTAAAAATCTTATCGATATTATTTTACTATCGCTTAAACTCTTTTGACACATATATTCGTCAAGTTATTCCGATGTTTGACTTTTACATTTGACTTCTCTAAAGTATATTTATTTTCCTAAGTCTGACCCGACTAAAATGACCCACTAAATCACATTCTCATGTCTCGGAGTAAAAAGAGATTTTATGTAAATCGATATTCCGGACGACTTTTTAGTTATAGCCGAGACCCAGAACTCGACGGAAAATGACCAAAATGCCCTTTTTCAATTCTGCTGGAACTTTGACTATTTTAAATAAAAGACAGACTTTGACCCTGGGTTTTGACCCGTTATTACTCAATTTTAAGATTGGCGAGCCTCGCGGAACAGTAAAACATCATTCTGAGCAACTTTCGTGTTTCGCCGGAAGGCTGAAACGGACTCGAAAGTGCTTTTACTACACTTCGTTAAATTAACTAACTCGTATTTTTAAAACGTAACTTTATAGTCGTAAACTCGTTTTTAACGTATCTTTTTCGTTATAGATCGGTTTTTCAAGTTTCTTATCATTATGGAATCGTCATGAGGCGTATTATAACTTTAAAATATCAAAAGCTACTGCCTAAGATTCGAATTAAAACAGCCCATATGTATTTGTATGATTAACTTTATAAAAACTTGTTTTTATGTATTATTAACTTAGTAGTTTACTATAAAATCTCTTAAAAACATATTTTACATATGTGGTACTTATAATAAAGTCTAATATCATCCCTAGTCCATATAATTTCATTGTAACAAGTTTAACCCTTTTACTTTCATTATTTTCACAAGTGAAGTTTAAGAAAACTTATAAAACCCTAATTAGCTTTAAACATGTTTATACTTAAACTATAAGTTAACATACTTTTATATTTACTTTTCCATGATATTTATAACATTAGGACATGAGAATAAGTGTATAAATTGATAAACTCAAATAAAAATCCATTTTATACATTTAAAAGTCATTAGTGGTGATTATGGCTATATTTAACATGTAATACATAAAATCATAAGAAAGAAAAGTATAAAGGATTTAAGAAAACCTTAGTAATGATGTAAGAGATGTGAAATAAGTTCTAAACCCGTGTTTAGATTCAAAAATAAAGCTTCCAAGCTTATAACCCAAGATTAGGTTTTCAAAACCCTAATCCTTCCTTTACTTCTTTTTCTTAATACTTTCAAAATGGTGAACCAGGCTTGCCAAACACCTTAGAATTTACTTAGATTGATGTGTAAAGGTTGTATAATCTTAGAAAACCAAAGTATGGATTTTGTTTGGTGCTTATTTGTGCCGTGAGTTTTGGGTATAAAAGAGAGAAAGAAATGAATTTTGTTAAGTGTATAGAGTATGAGAACTTTACTCATGCATGCATGCTTATATATAGTAAAATTATCTCCTTAACTTAACCTTGAGTTACTTTTCTAACCCTAGTCTTGGTATTAATATGTTGTTAAGGTGTAAGAGTACCTTTTCCTAAATATCTAGATATTATGTATACTTGAAAAGTCTTGGTCCTATCCTCTAAATTTCGGCATAATGCATATATATGTGATGTTATATTTATTATTTTGAGTATTTGGGAATATCGTGGGTATGTTTAGGGCGTCGTTAGGTTTTAGAACTTCCGGAATGTTAAACGCATTTTATCGTGAATCGTAAGCATTTTACGTAACCAATAAAAGTATGATGAACATGGTTTATTATTTAATCCTCTTAATAATCATTTAAACATGCTTGATGTAAACATTTAATTGTTTAATGCCCGTTTACATTGTATGATCTTTTTTCAGTCTACGCGATTTAGCTTATCGTTAAATTAAAAGTGACGCGTAAGAAAAAAAAATAGTGAAATTAAATAGTATTGTAAATGACCTGAAAATACGGAATGTTACAGTCCTTCCCCGTTAAATGAGCCTTGTCCTCAAGGCTCAAGTTGCGACATTTGACGAAGGTACGGGTTCGGAGAAAAGATGCGGATATTTTATCCGGAATTGGTCTTCTCGTTCCCAGGTATACTCAGCTCCTTGCCAAGAGTTCATACAAACTTTGACTATGGGGATCTTCTACGCTTAGTTCTTCACATCTCGTTTCCTCGATCTCAGAGGTTTCTTCAACAAACGAGATTTTCATCAATCTCCATCTATCAAAGGCACTGGCAACATCTGGCTCGCCAAACTATTTTTTGAGGTTTGACAAATGAAACGGTGTCGTGAACACAACTTAGCTTCTGGGTTCTTCAGCGATAAGACACCGGTCAACAAGCTCGATGATTTCTAAATGTACGACATATCATTGTGCTAGTTTTTCCTTCTTCACCAAAATCGTACACTCCCTTCCATGGAGATAACTTCTGTAACACTCGGTCTCGAACTTCGAATTCAAGAGGCTTACGTCTTTATCACGCATAGATTTTCTGGCGGACTTCTTGCCGTTTTCAATCTTTCCTTGATTGAAAATTTTTCAGTGTTTCTTGCACAATTTCTGGTCTAATAAGCTGACTTTCTCCAACTTCAGTCCATATTACGGGGGATCTACATTTCCACCCGTACAGAGCCTCAAATGGTGCATACTTAATGCTTGTGTGGTAACTGTTATTATAAGAAAACTCAATCAATGGAAGATGAGTATCCCAACTGCCACCAAAATCCATATAACACAGGCTCGAAGCAGTATCCTCCGCGTCTGATAGTACGCTCACTCCTGACCGTCGGTCTGAGGGGGGGGTAAGCTGTTACTCATGTCTCAGTCGTGTACCAATGCTTCCCCCCCTGAAGAGCTTGCTATAAGTGTGACGTGAATCGAACATCACGGTCTGAAATGATTGAACGGCACACCATGTTCGCTCATCTCGTTGACATAAATCTTTGCAGGCTTCTCGGGTTTTGTAGTCTCGCGAATAGGTAGGAATGAGCCGACTTGGTCTGTCTATCCACAATGACCCAATCGTATCTATACCCACTGTGATTTTAGGCAACTTTGTGATAAAGTCCATTGCTAATCTTTTCCCATTTTCCACATCAGGAATTTCTGGTTGCTGTATGAAGTCCTGAGGGTTTATGGTGTTCGGCTTTATTATTAGAGCATGTAAGACATTGGCTAACGTAGCTCAGCAATGTTCTTCTTCATACCAAGCCACCAATACAAGTCGCTCAGACTCATAGTTACATCGTATCTGCACCCGGATTTACTGAATATCTAGATGTATGAAGCTTCATCTATGATGAATTTCCTACATCTCTATTGATGGAATTTCCAGATTCGATCAAAGAAGTAAATTTCCATGTCATTGCTCAAAGTGTCTTTCTAATCCTCTTTGCCATTAAGCTTGGGGCTTTGAGATCCTTGGAAGCTTGCTCTGTGCTTCCAAATCTTAGTTCTTAGTTCAGATGGTATAGTAATATCATAGCCGTACACTCGTCTCGGCTGTGTCTTTTCTTTTCTGCTCAAGCATCTGGCCACCATATTTTGCCTGCATGGTGTATTTGATCTCGCATTCATAATCACTAAGCAGCTCGATCCACCGCCTTTGGCGCATATTCAACTCTTTCTGGTCGAAGATGTACTGGAGACTCTTGTGGTCAGTGTAGATAACACTTTTCATTCCATAAAGATAATGTCTCCAGATTTTAAGGCAATCAACTACCGCACTAATTTACCCCATGTGTGGGTGGTATTTTTATTCTCATGTATCTTAACTGTCTGAACGCATATGCTATACACTTTGCCTTGCATGCTTCAGGCACGCACCCAAAACCTTGTTTTGAAATAGCATTAATAGACTACTAAGAATCGGGTTCAATCGGGGGGGTGCTACAAAGGAGCAACTTGCATAATTTCTCCTTCAGAATTTGGAAAGCTTCCTCTTGCTTATCGCCCCACCATATGCACCCTTTATTCTTTTGGAGTCAACAGGGTGAAGGGGCTTTGCGATCTTGGAGAAAATTTTCGATAAACCTTTCGTAGTACCTCCATTCCTAGAAAATGAACGAATTTTTTGTTGGTGACTCAGGGGTCTTCCATTTCTTGACTGACTCAACCTTCCTAGGATCTACGTGGATACCGTTACGGTTGAACCAATGTCCTAGGAACTTGACTTCCTTCATACCACAAATTCCGCACTTTGAAAATTTGGCGGGACAAACTTCTTTGCTTGAGTAAGTCTAGATTATTTCAGGGGACTCGTGCTCTTCTTTCTGACTTGGAGTAGATTCAATGTCGTTCAATGGACCAATTTACGAATTTGCCAAATACTGGCTTGCAAACGCTGGTTCATTCAGTCTAAATATTGCTGGCGCGTTTGTTCCCAAATGGAATGACTGTGACTCAAAGTGCCCCATATCGGGTTCTAACGCGGTCTTCGGTATATCTTTTCTCGGACTTCTCAATGATGTTATCCGGAACGAAGATCTCATTCTTGGAGAAAGCAAACACGCACCTTGTAATTGATCAAACAAGTCATCAATTCTGGGGAGAGGGTAACGGTTCTTTATAGTCACTTGTGTAGTTCCCTGTAGTCAATACACAATTACTCATCGAATAGTCCTTCTTCTTGACCAAGAGAACAGGTGCTCCCCATGGTGAGTGACTGTCGAATTAAACCCTTCTCTTGAAGTTCTTTGAGCTGGTTCGACCAATTCTAACATTTCTGAAGGGGCTACCGGTATGGGATTAACAACTAGGATCGCCTGGGATCAGAATCGATACGAAATATCAACCTTCTCGACATGAGGTAAACCCAACAGAATCATTGGAAATTACTTCGGGAAATCTCTGGACAATACGGATGTCATCAAGCTTTTTTCTCATCAAGCCTTGATACATGCAAGTGATCCAAGATCTTCTGGCCTCTCGCCTTGAACTTCAAGATCTCGCCATTCGGAAGAGGAATACAGATATCTTCTCATGAATCGAATGAGAGCTCGTGTTTGCCAACCAATCCATTCCAATGATACAATCAAAACTTCTAGTCGGGTTGGCCAACAAGTTATTTGAAGACGTGATTTTTAATAAGACTAAGGTGCGGGACTATATAAAATGGGTATTGGTGCTACAACTTTTCCGTCTTCTAATTTGTTATTTCATAACTAGTGTTCAAAAGCGGTTGGGGCAAATATCAATAAAGGCATATACGCGAAGATACAAACTCTTCTCAGCACCAGGTATCAAATGGGAATACAAGCGTAGTGATCATTAAGAGAAAACGTACACAGTGACCACATTCGGATTCTGCTGCGGATTTTCAACCACCACGTAAGCTCTCCCACGAGCTTCATCATTCTGCTGGTTCTTGCTTTTGACACTTGTCCTTGTAGTGTCCTTTTCACCATCACCCGAAGGCATGTCACATTTTGCAGGAAGTTATTTCCTGCACCCTGAAACCCGCATCTAAATCCTTCTCTGGTGACCCATTTTTTGACATTTCTGGCAACCTTTGGAGGACACGGGTCCATGATGATGTAAGTTGAATCGATTGCACTTTGGTATATTTCCAGCAAATATCTTTCTCCAGCTGGGGCGCAGCATATGCCCTTGACAGGTTCATGTGCTCCTGTTTTGTTGCTGGGGATTAATGTTGTTTCGGTTGCGGTTCTGGTTGTTGTTTGTGGTTATTGTTGTAGTTATGGTTATTGTCTATTGGTGTTTTCCCTTTGGTTGGTCTTTTCCCATTTCCTTTGAGTACTTTACACTAATTTCTAGCAGCCATTTCCTGAACTGATTGCTGACCAGTGAACGGGACATGTTGATTGCCTATGCAAGAGTCGCAGGCTCTTAGAAGAAGTGATATTTTCCTTTGGATTCCTTCAGGAAACCACGAATGTACTTTCAATCTTCTTGCTTTCAGTGGGCTCAATTTCTGGACACATCAGAATAGTTTGATGGAAAGCGATTGCTGTAAAGCCCTCGATATCATACTCATTTTAGAGTCTGAGTTAGAGCTCCTTGCTCCATCTTTCTATATTTTTGGTTGCTGGGCAGTATTCAGTGTAAAGTCAAAGGTGTAACCTGGTGTCTAGAACAAGCACTCACTGCAAACATAATATCAGGCCTTGAAGCTGTCAAATACATGAGGGAACCTATCATGGATCTGTATAAATGAACATTAACAGCATCATCAGGTTCATCCTTGGATTTAGGCTTTGAAGCTTCATAGGGTGTTGTTGCAGTTCTCACACTTTCCATATCAAATTTCTTAAGCATGTCCTGGACATACTTGTCTTGGCTGATAAAGATCCCATCAGGCTTCTGCTTAACTTGCAATCCTAAGAAAAATGTTAACTCACCCATAGCACTCATCTCAAATTCTCCTTTCATCAACACCTCAAATTCATCACACCAGGCCTTCTTTGTAGACCCAAAAATAATGTCATCCACATAGACCTGTACTAGAATTATATCCCTGGAATTCTTCTTAATAAAGAGAGTTTTGTCTATTGTACCTCTTCTGTAATTATGCTTTAACAGAAAAGTAGACAATCTTGCATACCAGGCCCTTGGTGCTTGATGAAGACCATACAAAGCTTTCACAACTTTGTAAACATGCTTAGGGAAATGAGGATCTTCAAATCCCTTAGGTTGAGTAACATAAACTTCTTCGTCAATTTCCCCATAAAGGAAGGCACTCTTCACATCCATTTGATATACCATAAAACCCATATATGAGGCAAATGCTAAGAATAGTCTAATAGCTTCAATTCTAGCAACTGGAGCAAATACCTCATCATAGTCAATGCCCTCCTCTTGCCTATGACCTTGAGCCACCAATCTGGCTTTATTCCTTACTACTATTCCTCTGGCATCTCTTTTGTTCTTCAGAATCCATTTTGTCCCAATAGCAAGTTTCCCATCAGGCAAAGGGACAAGCTTCCATACCTTCTGATTAATAAACTGTTGCATCTCCTCTTGCATAGCTTCAACCCAATCAGGATCATTAAGAGCTTGGGCAACACTACTTGGTTCAAGTTAGGACAAAAAACAAGCAAACAGACAATGTAAATAGTTTGTGTGATTATTCCTTTGTTGATTATGAACATAGCTGACAAATGTACTTTCACCAAATTTAGACTTCTTCATTGTTCCTCTTGTCTGAACTGGTGAAGTGAGATCTCCAAGAATCTATGATTAAGGATGAATGGTGTTCACCCTCTTAGTGGGAACAGGATCAACAGCTACAATTGGTGCTAAGTTGGTGACAGTACTACCAAAATCAGCATCATATGAAGATGAAGAGAAAATGCCAGTACTAGGATGGTGGTATATGTCCTCCATTTCTGAAGATGAGGATATGGAATTTGCAAGGTCAGAAGGAGAGGGAAATCTTGTAGAATGTGCACTTGAGCCCAATGAGTGGCCAGGAGGAAGTGATGTTTCATCAACATGAACAGGTTCGATGAAAGTAGGAAATGGTTCATCAGTACCAGTAGAAACACTAGCAGCAAGATCAATACTACCAGCAGAAATGCTAGCAGCAGGATCAATACTACCAGCATGAACCATATCAGCTTGTCTCAAATGTTCCTCTGTGTCTTTTGAAAACCCATACTTCTCAGCTGTATCTTTGGCTTTATGTTCTTGTCTTTGAAGCCTAGCAAGTTCTTCTGCATAGTCTGAATTACTCTCCATCATTTGAGAAGCTTCATGAACCTTAGGACCTGAAAAGCGGTTAGAAGGAAAAGAAGGAACAACAATTACTTGTTCATCACACTCCGAATCTGAATCATCTTGTGTACCTGCATGTATGTGAGGATCTTGTGTACCTGCAGGTTGATTAGATTTGAAATGAGTATAACCTAAAGAATCAGTCAAATAGTCAAGGTCAAAGTACCACTCTTGACCCAAGCCCTGAACATTAGGTTTATCTTCAAGATATCTCAGATTAAGTGTTTCTTCTATCTTTTTGCTGGATAAATTGTAGACCCTATAAGCCTTACTATGAGCAGCATACCCAACAATAAAACCTTCATCAGCTTTTCCCTCAAATTTTCCCAAGTGGTCACTGGTGTTAAGGATAGTCACATGACACCCAAAAGGTTTAAGGTGACTGATGTTGGGAACTTTCCCAGACAATAGTTCATAGGGTGTTTTGTTATGGGGACGAGTCACTAGAACCCTGTTTAAAACATAACAAGCAGTACTAACTGCTTCTGTCCAAAACATGGTAGGAAGCTTAGAGTCAGCAAGCATAGTTCTTGCTGCTTCTATAAGGGTTCTATTCTTTCTTTCAGCAACCCTATTTTGTTGTGGGGTTCTGGCATTACTATAATCCCTTTTAATCCCCTTTGACCCACAGAGTTCAATTAATTTAGAATTTTTAAACTCTGTCCCATTGTCACACCTTATAGCTTTAACCTTTTTATTTAATTGGTTTTCAATGAAAGTAACAAAGTCCTTAAGGATAGAATAGGTCTCATCCTTAGTCCCCAAAAAGAAAACCCAACTAAACCTGCTTAAGTCATCAGTAACCACCAGGGAGTAGTACTTGTGATCAATGCTTCTGATGGAAGTAGGACCAAAAAGATCCATGTAGAGTAACTGGAGAGGCTCAGAAATGGTGCTCACAGCTGTGATGGCCTTGTAAGAAGCCTTGTGTTGCTTTCCTTTGTTGCAGGCAACACAATTGTGTTCATTTGTGAAGAGTTTGGAGGGAAGCCCATTTACTAATCCATGCTTTGCCAGCTTGTTTATGTTTTTGAAATTCACATGAGCCATCCTTCTATGCCATTTTGTAGACTCATCAGAGGATGCTTTTGCCAGCAAACAGTTGATATCTCTTTCAGGTTGGATTTCAGTCAAATTGAAGCTGTAGAGATTGTGCCTTCTTGGAACTCTAAGAACCACCTGACTATTCTCAGGTAGTTGGAATTCCTTTGTGAGAACAAGGCACTCTTTATCAGTGAAAAGGACTTTGTTCTTTTTATCACAAATTTGTGATACAGAGAACAAATTAAAGTTTTGAAGCTCTTCCACATAATAAACATTTTCAAAATTCAGTTTGGAAGTCCTTATAGTGCCTTTTCCAGTGATTTTGCCATCTCCACCTCCAAAAGTTACAGTACCTCCTATAATCTTCACAAAGTCATCCAATTTCTCCTTATTACCTGTCATGCTTCTTGAACAACCACTATCTACAATTCCTAAATCTTTATTCTTATGAGGATTGTCCTACAAATTAAACAATACAACAACAACATTAGAATACATGGGAGACCCAAGTCATTACTGACTTGGACCTGCCTTGTGGATCATTTAAGAGTTAAACCATGTAGATTGATGAGATCCACCATTGTTCTTGGATCCCCACTGCATATATGGCCTTTTAATTTTCCAAGAACAACCTGCTGAGGTCTTAACAGCAGTTCCCCATCTTCCCTCATCCATGTACAGTTGGTTATAACAGCCAGGCCTTCTAAAATGTTGAAAATAATGGCTTGTTGGTCTGGTCATAGGTCTAGCAGCATGATTTCTCCAACCAGCAGAAAATGGCCTACCAGCAGAAACAGATGCTGGTCTATTCCTACTACCAGCAGGAAAAGCACTACCAGCAGAAACAGATGCTGGTGGATTCCTACTACCAGCAGGAACATATGCTGCTCTAGGAACAAATGAGGGAATATTTGCTACATTATGCCACATAGGTTTATTATACAATCCCAACTGTTGCTCATAAAAATCACAATCTTTAATCAAATGAAATTTACTACCACAAACAAAGCATGTCTTAGAACCAAAAGAATTGTTTTTACAATGACTCCTATTGTTTATTCCACTCTTATTACATATATTCCTAGGAGTTTTTACATTCTCCTTAAAAGAAAAACTAGGATCATCAATGGTGGAACTTGGTTTTTGGTCAGCAGTCTTTGACACTGTCTTGAAATCAACTGAACTAGAGGCAGAGGCTAAGTGTTCATTGGTCTTGGAGCTTGAGGACTTGACACTTGAAACACAGGATGCAAAGCCAGTGGTCTCTGAGTCTGAGGACTTGTCACTGTTATCACAAGAGACAAAGTCATTAGATACAGAGTTAGTTTCAAAATAATTATTGGACTTTGAACCATAGGTAACCTGTGTATCATCAAGGTCAGGCTTGTTGGAAGGAGGCATGAATGTTCCTGTTATAGGTGAAGGAACAGCATGCATTCCAACAGCTTTGACAAACCTGTCATAGAGAGGTTTCCCTTCTACATCCTCAGGTGTGGTGTCAAAGATGCTAGGGGCAGAGGGATCAAACACCTCATCTGATCCAAAAGTTTCTCCAAATCCTAAACCAAATTTTGATCTAGAGGACATGGAGCTATTGATCAGTTTGTCCAGGTTTTTGGAAGACTCCTTCCATTTGTCAAACCTTGCCTTAGACTCCTCAAGTTTAACCTGATCATTCAGTTTTTCATGAATTCCTTCGAGTACGTTTTTGTTTATTAAAAGAGGTATTATAAATTTTATAAAGTTGGTTGCTGATGGATTAGTGAGTTTTATGGTCATAGTTTCTAAAATTATTTTATAAACTTATTTATCGAAATGGTCGTAGTTTCATTCGATATAGTTACGTTTTTAAGATTCTTTCGGTACGATCTCGTAATTACAAAGTTATATCATATTTTAGGTGTTTTAAAAAATAAATGTTGCTGTAATGAACAGTAACTTTTATAAAAATAGTTTTATAAAAGTATTTATAGTCGTAAACTCGTTTTTAACGTATCTTTTTCGTTATAAATCGGTTTTTTGAGTTTCTTATCATTGTGGAATCGTCATGAGGCGTATTATAATTATATTAAGTCAAACTTTATGTATGAAATTCGGATTTTAGACAGCCCCTAAGTATTATTTATGTATATCTTTATAATAAACTTGTTTTTATGTTATTAAATAATTTAGTAGTTTACTATTAAAACTCTTGTAACCATATTTTTACATATGTGGTACTTATAAATAATATCCAATATGATCCAGTCCTTGATAAATTCATTGTAGACAAGTTCAACCCTTTTACTTTCATTGTTTTCATTAGATTTTACATTAGGATAACTTTAAAACCCTACTTAGTCCTTAAAAATGTTTATACTTAAAACATAATGTTAACACTCTCTTATAGATTCTATTTTTTCCATGATATTTTATAACAATTTAGGACATGAGAATTAGGGTATAAATTGATTAACTCAAAAAAAAACCCCTTTTACACATAAAAAGTCATTAGTGGTGATTTAGCACGTAAATAACCTCTAACACATAAAATCCCACAACAAAACACCCCCAAAATTAAAAGTTTGGATTAGATTTTGAATGAACCTTAGTGATGATGTATAGATGTAAAATGAATGTTAAACCCGTGTTTAGACTTATAAATCCAAGCTTCTTCATGCTTATAACCCTAAGATTAGGTTTCTCCAAAAACCCTAATCTTTACTTTTCTTCTTAATACTTGAAATGATGTTTAAACCATTGCATGCTAACACTATCAATACCTTTAAGATTGATGTGTAAAGGGTTGTATAATCTTAGAAAATCAAAGTATGGATTTTGTTTGGTGGCTTATTTGTGCCGTGAGTTTTAGGGTATAAAAGAGAGGAATAATATGAATTTTGCATGTAAAGATTTTAAGTAAAGTTTACTTATGCATGCATGGGTATTTATAGTAAAAATATCTTCTTAACTTAACCATGGTTACTTTCTAACCCTAGCTCATGGTTAATAAATCAAGTTGATAAAGGTGTAAGAGTACTTTTCTTAAATATCTAGATATTATGTAAACTTGAAAATAGTCCTTGGTCTCTCCTAAAAAAAATTCAGGCATATATATGTTAATATTAAGATTGTTATTTTTATTATTTTGAGTATTGGGTATAATCGTGGGTATTCGTTTAGGCGTAGTTAGGTTTTGGAACTTCCGGGAATGCCTAAACGCATTTTATCGCGAAACGTAAGCATTTTACGTAGCCAATAAAAATAAGATGAACAAAGTTATTAATTATCCTCATAATAATCATATAACACTTGCTTGATGTAAACATTTAATCGTTTAATGCCCGTTTACATTGAATGATCATTTTTAGTTTACGCGATTTAACTTAACGTTTACGGTTTAAGAGTAAACGCGTAAAACCCTAAAAATAAATTGTGAATTATATAATGTCATACAATGACCTAAAATACGAGGTGTTGTAACCTTCTTTCAATCAACAAGAGTATTCCTCGCAGATCAGACTCTAAGTTGCACAGTTTATAAGATGATCATCCCATAACCAAATTATTAAGCACAACTAACGATGAATACAAGTTTGGAATGGAAGTTCCTGATGCTATGATCAGCGATGTAATCAAGAAGAAAGCAGGGTACAAGTACTATATGGCTAAGAAAGTAGAAAATGAGAAAGCTAAAATTATTGAAAAACCAGAAGAGCAACACGTATCTCCAATCAAAAGTGGAAGAGGAAAAAAATTATGTGTTATGGTGATCAAGTAGCATATGTTCCCAACAAACTCAAGAAAGATGCTTTGCCAAGGAAAAAAAGATCTTTTACTATCACTGAAGAAGCAGTTGTAGGTGAACTTGCAAATTCCATTAGTATCATGAAAACGCCTTTAACGATGTTGAAGGAGTCAATTTACAATTGACAGCCAAACTAACGAAGCCGTTGCAGATATGTACAATGAGTGGGGACAGAAACTCAAAGGTCTCGTAGTTGATGATCCAGCAGTTCAGTCATTGTTAGACTTACAGAAAGGATCAAAATCTAGCAGACTTGAGAGTTTAAGGCAAAAGAAGCAACCAGTTGCTGGAGAAGGATCAAGTGCTGCTCACAACAAATGCTATTCTTTATCAGATATTGCTAGTGATGCAACACTCTACTCTTCAAGTTCAGACAAATCAGAGGAAAGTGCAAATGAAACTGATGATGCTGATGAATCTGATATGGACTTATCAGATAATAATCCACATGGAGATGATGATGCTGCAAGGCATGGAGTGTTCATGCATAACAAGTCTACCGCAACACCCAATTCTACCTACCTCAGTACGACGATTACAAGTTCCTTGCTAGACTTTATTTAGACCTTGCTAGATGAAACACCTATAAATGAATTGACAGATTTTATGAGTAATCCAGTGTATACTAATGCTCAAACAACCTCAGTGCTGCATAACCCAGAGGGAAATCCTGAGATAACAAGCAATATATCAGGTGCATCCGAAGTATCACTTGGTACACATGTAGATGTTCTAGCAACAAAAACTTTAATGCAGGAAATGTTCCCATACGAGAAAGCTCATCATATACCATCTCTACCAGCAAAGAAAATTCCATATCCTACAACATATCCCCAACCAAGCTCACTACAAGCCAAAGCAAAGAAGCAGATGCAAAAGGCAAAAAAGGAAATATGTGGAAGATTCAACTTCAAGTAGGAGTCGCAAGATAATTCAATGAATTTGATCATAAGCTGGAAAGCTCTCATTAAATTCAATGGGTTTAGGAAGTTTTAAAATATGTCCAAGAAAAAGCTCTAACAAAAATCAAAAATCTTCTACCTACTCATATCCCAAATGCTATTGCAAATTATGTTAAGCCTCGACTTAACACCTTTGTGCTCGAAGTTATGAAAAACAACCAAATAAATATATTCACTCAATCATCCACCCCCACTGATGGTCTCTCAGACATAGATCTAAAAATAAAGTTGCTGAATAGAATTCACTTGAACAAGTCAAATGAGACTCATACCACACATCAGCAACTTTATGACACCCTTTAAGAATCCATCACTCTAGATCAAGATGCACTTGATGCTCAAGCTGTATAATCATCCTTTCATAAAAGGTCTCGTGATAATTAGGATCCTCCTAATAATCGTTAGGGGGAGAACAAGAAGAAAAGAAGAAAGGATGTTGGTGAACCTTCTTCTAGATCATCAAGGCTAAACAGATCTCTTGTGGTTATAGTATAAGATGATACACCTGCCATGCAACCCCTGGACAATGCAGATACTCTTATCCAAAAACATTCCAACCCAGAATGGTTTCCAAAGAAGTCGGGGTTAGCTAATAGAAGAACGACATGGTTTGATTTATTCTTGAAATCAAACATTGATAAGGAAGAAAATATTATTCTTGGACCATCAACTATCGCCATAGCAAAGAAGTTTAAAGAACTGATATAGAAGGACAAGCTTACAATAGCATATCTCGAAGGCGCATGATTTAAACGGCTAAAGGTACAGTACAACAATGATGTGGAACTCGAATACCATGTTAGTCAACTCAAAGCAGCAGTATTATCAGAAGCTTGGTGGAATAATGATAAAGGAGATGTCTCTAAACCCAGATCATTTGAACGACACATGTTGAAAAGTACAAAACCACATCTTGCTTCTTCACAACGACTACACTTACCGTGTGTATAACTCCTCGTTGTTTTAGGTAATTGTATGACATTATGTAATTCCACATTTAGTTTTAGGGTTTTACGCGTTTTGCTCTTAAACCGTAAAACGTTAAGTTAAATCGAGGTAAACTAAAAATGATATTCAATGTAAAACGGGCCATTAAACGATTATAATGTTTTACATCAAGCAGTGTTATATGATTATTATAAGGTTAATTTATAACTTTGTCTTCTTCTATTTTTATTGGCTACGTAAATGCTTAGTTTCACGATAAAAGCGTTTCGGCATACCGGAAGCTCCAAAACCTAACTACGCTGTGAGAACGAATACCAACGATTACACCCAATACCCAAAATAATAAATATAAATTTCATTGTATTTATGAGCCGAAATTTTGAGGATAGGACCAAGAATTATCACTTGTCCATAATATCTAGATATTTAAGAAATATCTAAGGAAGAAACTATTACACCATGAACCACTTGACTTCTTAACCTTGTACAAGGGTTAGAAAGTAACCATGGTTAGGTTAGTTAGATATTTTGACTATATATAGCATGCATGCACTTTTCCTTTCTTAAACACTTAACCAAAAATCACAAAAAGATCCTTTTCCCTTTGTTTCTCTTACGGCTCAATAAGCTCATATAATCAAACCATACAAAATTTTTCTACAATCCATACAACCCTTTACACATCAATCCTAAGGCATACTAAGGTGTTTGCAAGCATTGGTTCTTCATTTGCAAAGGATGGATTAAGAACTAAGGGAGATTAGGGTTTTCAAACCCTAATTTAGGGTGTTTTAAGCTTGTAGCTGTGGTTTTTGAATCTAAACACGGTTGGTTCTAGAACTTATTTCTCATCTCTTACATCATCTCTAAAGGTCCTTCTTAATTCTTTATACTTTTACTTTCTTATGAGTTTATGTGTTTTATGTCTTTACATATGGCTATTAATCACCACCATTGGACTTTTAAATATGTAAAATGAGTTTTCCTTTAGGTTTATGAATTTATTGCACTTATTCTTTTCTTGTCTTTGGTTGTATTTATCATGGAAAAATACAATGTAAAAGGTTTCGTTAACCTATGGAATTAAGTATAAAATGTTAGGTTAATTAGGGTTTAATAAGGGGTTTTTTCTGATCTTAATGTGATAATAAAGGGAAGTAATATAAATAACTTGTTAATATCTGGGACAAATGAAAAAATTATATGGGACTAATGCCGACAATTTAATATAAGTAATCAAATAGGGTTACATATATTATTAGTGTTGTCTATAATAAACTACTAATTGAAAAATACATAAAATAAGCCTTTTTATTATAAAAGTATACACTTGGATATTATAGGGTGTAAAATTTCGACACTTAGACAGTAGGTTTTGACCTCATATAAAAATAATACGCCTCGTGACGATTCCAAAATGATAAGAAACTCGAAAAACCGATTTATAACGAAAAAGATACGTTAATTACGAGTTTACGACTATAAATTACTTTATAAAACTATTTTTAATCAAAAGTTACTATTCATGAAGCAAAACTAATTATTTTTATAACATCTAATATATGATAAATAACTTTTTAATTACGAGTGATCGTACTCGAAGAAAACGCTTTAAAAAACAGAACTTATAAACGAAATAAACTATGACATTTTCGATAATTTAAGTTTTTAAAAAAGTAGTTTTATAAAACTAAATGAACGGTTCTTTAAAAGTAACCTATTCATCAGAAGACCCAACTTTATAAAATATAATACATCTTTTAATAACAAAGACGTACTCGAAGGAATCACTAAAATCGGGATTAAAACGAATAAGTTATTACGATTACAAGTTTACGCTAATTAAAACTAAAAACTAATATATAGCTGTTGTGAATAGTAAAAACACTATTCATCGCAGAAATTCAAAAACTTGAAAATGTAATATTTTGATCACTCGTCTTACTACGAAGACGTGGACGTAAGAAACGCGAGCAACGGGCTTAAAACGACCAAATTAGGTCATTTTTACGAAAAGTATATTTATAAACGTTTTCACTTTATAAATATTATTTTACTAAAACGATTAGTCGGTGATTTTGCTATATAGAATATTGAGTGGTTATCAAAGTGCTATAATACTAGGGAGTTTCATAATGAGGCCTCTTCGGATGGCGTATCGACGAGTTGTTGGATTTACGATTTAAAGTGTCCTAACTCCTCGTACGTCATGTCATGACCTCTTTAATTATGATAGCCCGAACGATAGTACGATGTAACAACTATAAGATTATATTCAACGTTATTAATTAAAGTACTCCAGAACTATACGTCCATAAATTAAATAGGTTGCATCTTATCGTCTTGCGTGAGTTTTATCTGTGATTATTTGGGGAACTATCTGTACTACTAGGTGAGTTCAAAGCCTCACTTTTATCAGTTTTTACTGATTTACTATTATTTGGGGTGTGAACATGCTTTGTTTATAAATTGGCGCTAGTGTTTATAATATATTGATTATGTGTTTGCGAAGTAGCGATAACCCTCCTGAGCCATTATCATGATTGTCCAATTGCATAGATGTAGTTGTTAATTGATTATGTGAGCGCGAAATGTTCTAAATAGATCTTTGGAATTAACCTTCCACGTTTGGGGTGAATAGCTATCACTGGGAATGAACGTGGACATGTCGGACTTGGATGTTGCGGTGTCTAAACATCTGTACGGGCAAAATAACTGCTTAAAATATGCAATTAATAGGTTGTGCTTCAGTTGTCAATAGCTTAGTGCATCAAGTATTCTGGTTTGGTTGTTGGCATCTGGTATGTAACAATTCGGGGAAAGTCTTGCGGGTCCTGCATAATTTTAAATACATAAACCTATGAATTCACCAAACATTTTTGTTGACGTTTTAGCACATGTTTTCAGGAGGTCAATAGGCACGATGGTGCAAGGGATTCATTGGATTATGTTTTTGGATTGCATGTTAAGGATTTATGTGATCGTGTTTTGGATATCTATGTTAATCTTTTTGTTATATTAAACAACGAACAAGTAAAGAACTCTTTAAGCTTTTGTAATAATGTCTTTGAATATAAAATCCAATGATCATTTTAAACGACTTTTGTCTATGTCGTTCTTTTATTTTTCTTGGGCCTGTTGAACTTGAACGTAACATGCCCCGGATCCTTTATTCCGCTGCGCACCCATTTTGGGGTGTTACAGATTGGTATCAAGAGCCAAGGTTATAGAGAACATTGGTCAAAATGTTTTTGCTGGACTATAACCGTTTTCAAACATTGCATACATATAAAAGGGTTTTTACGGGGTATTCATATACAAATTGTTGCATTTGTCGGTTAGGCTATATGCATGCATAATTGATATACGTGTTATTATATATATTAGTTCTTTAAAGATAATAGTATTAATTTTAATATACTTATATAGCTAATTTTGATTTCAGATACAATATCTTGTAAGGATTACTGAGCACTCTACGGTTACATACACATCAGTATTGGGACGATTACAGACTTCGGGTTCACCAGGATCGATGGTCCACCTATTATTGCCTATGGTTTCACACCAGCCGCCGAACTATATCATTACACTGGCCCTGAGGGACCACCATCACCAGCTACGTGACCTGCCGAGGGAGCTGAGCAAGGCACCACCTTCACCTATTTACATATCTTTTGTTTGGAGTGTTTTCCGGAGTTCTTTACCAGTGGTCGATGAGGGATTCCCAGCTGAGGAGCAGCCATTGGGCCCCGCTGCTGAATCTCACCTACATCATCAGTCACCAGGGTATTTACCGGAGGTCCGACCCCTGAAGAGGATCCCAGAGGAGGTATTTGATGAGGTGGTCCTGATGGAGGATTCCAGCGACTATCCTGTGATCTGAGGAGACAAGGGATGATGAGGTGTATCTGATGATGATGATGCTTGATGATGCAGAGGAGGAGCAACTTAGTCATGCGAACCTGCCAGCTGTTGCTTATTCAGTGACCAGGACCCTCATTACCTTGCTTTTAGCGTGCAGGCTTGGTTGTCCATTCCGACCCCATGCATGCCGGCACCGTTCCTCTTCCGGGAAGTTGCTGAGAGATTGTTTAGCTTACCTACTCCACCACCATCACCTCTCTTCTCCTTACTCAATCACCACTCTCAGTACCCTCTCCGCCACTTACCTTTATCATCACCACAACCCCATGGCCCTACATATGTTGAGGGATCTCTGGATCTTGAGGTGCTGGGATTTAGACTAGAGTGTATGCATACATCTCCTATTCATGTGATATGAGATAGGATAAATTTGTTTACCGCTTCGTAAGAGGCCACGTCGTAATACTCCTGGTCCTGGATACGAGGTCGGGGAGAGTTCGGCAGCTGGTGCTGCTAGGCAGGTTAGACCTGCCACAGCTGGGGCAGACCTTTATGGATTTGCTGATATGTTAGATGCCGCTCCAGGACGCCATACGACTTAGGGAGTTTAATCTAGTATACGTGAACATGGGTAGACCTTGTAGGAGCCAATCCAGGAGATTGCACCGAACACCCTTAGGGGGGTCAATCAGAGAGTTATTGAGTTTAGTATACAGATGACCAGGAGGAAAAATTGAGATCATATATTCTCAGCTGGTGATGCACGGTCATGGAGCCTGAGCTTACTTAGAGCCCGAGTCACATGTTGTACTGGGTTAGGCCATTCCATAGACCGCACTACCCTTTGATGGATGTGGGGCCCTGGATTACTCTATGCGCTTGGGCACAGTCGATGGATGCTTGCAATCAGACACGTTCCGAGGGCATATCACTTCGGACTACGGTTATGGCTCAGCAGTCCGAGATCACTGAGTTGCAGGCAGCAGACCGTAGGAGACAGACTCGGTGATTACAGATCTGCTGAAAAGCAGATCTTTGGAGACAGAGCCAGTTAGTGGAGACACTAAAGAATGTGAAGAGCCTCAAGACGCAGTTGATCGAGCTCTTTAGTGACAGCAGGGTCCTTTATAGGATCCTGCAGAGCCAGAGCTACCAGAGGAGGGCAGTAGCAGTTCTTAGACTGGGTTATGATTGTAGCTACTGTACAGTCTGTTAAGTATTATGGGTTATTCCCAGCTAGCAGACAGTATAGATCTTTTGTTTTGTCTAACTCTTGTTTAGATCTTTTGTTCAATGTTTTCGGCTATCTTTGTACAGCATACTAAGTATTCGAGTATATCTCGGCTGTATGGCTTTAGGTTATTTTGTCTTGTACCTAAGGGTGTGATCGTTTGTATTAAAACTAACCATGTATTATTTTCCCATGTTTTATATGGAAAGGATGGATTATGTTTTTTATGAAATCGACTTTATTGTGAATGAATGTGATTTGTAATTTATATATTTTACTTTTTGGGTTTTTTGTGTATTTCACATGTGTTGTGAATCTCGTTTTATTTATTATGTATACATCGGAATTATGGTTAAGATTTTTGAAAATCTAAGGGTATTATGTTTTACTTGTGATTTAAGAAATGGCACAAGAGGAAGGGCCCACGAGGTTAAACCCAGGTACAACTCCCCCACCAGTCACAGACCCCACTACCACCACTTCGGTCACCAGTGCCCCATACTTCAGGCCGATGATGACGAGGTGTCACTGCTGTGCTGGCAGCACGTGCTATGACACGAAACTGGCGAAGATAGCCATACTCGGGAACCGTGCTAAGAAGGAATGAACGAGCGTTCGGGAGTGCACTTATCAAGACTTCATGAATGTCAACTCCTATTCTTAAGGGGTACAGAGGAGTGAGTCGACTTGACCATAGGTTTGAGAGGATGGAAAACCGTGTTTCGCATAAAGTAACTGCACCGTGAGAATCAAGTGAAGTTTGCCACTTGTACTCTTATTGGGAACTCTTACATGGGTGGAATCAACATGCTAGGTCAGTGGACTAATGAGGTTCGCATATGCAATGGGACGTTGTCTGACTTGAAAAGAAGATGGCAACTAATAGATTGTCGAGAATGAATATCAGAAGAATGGCAGGAAATGTGATAACCTAAAAAGTACAATGGCACCGATGTAGTAGCCTATAACCAACGCTTCCAGGAGCTAGCATTGCTGTGTGACAGGATGTTTCCTGAGAGTCCTACAAAATTGAAAGGAAGGGCTATGTCGGTGGATGCCCGACTGATCTATTCAAGTGTTATGGCATACGATAGCGAAAAACCATGCAGGAAGGCTATTTGAGATGGCGACTGAATTGTGGATAGGAGGATTAACACTTTGGCTGACGAGACAGGAGAAACAAGAGGTAAGTTTGAAGGACGCTCCTCGAGACATACCAATACCAACAACCAAACAAAAGGCAAAAACACAGGCAGGGTTATGCTGGGGAAGGTGACAAGAGAATCTTCGAAGGGACTAAACCTCTATGTCCCAAAATGTAACTTCAACCATTACGGTCCTTGTATACCAAATGCACTAACTGCAGATAGCTTGGCCCCTGACAAGGGACTGTAGGAGCCAGGCCTGAACTGCAAATAACAAACAACACCGTAACAACAACAACCCGTGGCTAAGGGGTAAATACAATGCCACCTCATTTGCTTAGTGTGGGGCTCCAGGCCACTTCAAGAAGGACTGCCCCCAGTGGAAGAACAAGAATCAGGGAAATGGTAACGGTGTAGCCAGGGCTTATGCAGTGGGAGTTGCAGGGCAAAACCCAAACAACAACGTTGTGACGGGTACGTTTCTCCTAAATAACCGTTGTGCTTCCATTTTGTTTGATACTGGTGCGGATAGAAGTTTTGTGTCTACTCAATTTAGTACCTTGATTAATATAACCCCCACTACATTAGATCATGGTTATAATGTTGAATTAGCTGATGGTAGAATAATTTGGGTAAATACGGTACTTACTGGGGTTGCTCCGTTAAAATTTTTGAAACCATCCATTTTCACGTTCGACCTAATGCCTGTAGAAATGGGTACTTATGACGTCATAATTGGCATGGACTGGTTGACGAAATACATGCCGTTTTGTTGTGCTAAGAAGATCGTTCGTATTCCTTTTGGGAGCGAATCTTAATTTTTTTTCATGGGACGGAGTTGAAAATAAAGCAGGACTCGATTAAAACATCATTCTGTACACAAGGTCCCAGAAGTATCTGTACAAGGATGTCAGTCTTTTTGGCACATATTACCTATCAAAGGAGACTGGAGACAAGTCGGAGAAGAAAGAACTGCAAGATGTACCGATCGTCCAATAAGATTTTCCCGATGTATTTCATGAGGACTTGCCAGGTCTTCCACCTAACCAGAAGTGGAATTTCAATCGATCTAGTACCTGGTGACTGCACCTGTAGACGGGCACCTTAATCGATTGGCCCATAGAAATGAAAGGAATTTCTGGCGGGTTTTCATCTACGAGCCCCCTTCCGACAAAGGCTTTATAAGACCTCGTTCGTCACCATGGGGAGCTTAGGTTCTATTCGTTAAGAAGAAGATGGATCGTTTCGGAATGTGCACTAGCATTCTTCGGGAAATCTAAACAAAACTAAACGGTGAAGAACGTTATCCGCTACCGAGAATTGATTGACGTATTTGACCAATTTCAAGGATCGAGTGTCTACTCGAAGATCGACCTAAGGTCATGTTATCACCAGTTGAGGGTTCGAGAGGAAGACGTCCCGAAGACTGCCTTCAAAACTCGATATGGACATTATGAATTCCAAGTTATGCCCCCCTGTTTGGTTTGACCCAACGCCTGCTGTGTTTATGGACCTCATGAAACCGAGTGTGAACAACCTTATCTGGAATAATCGTTAATTATCTTTATGCGGATATTTTGATTATTCCAGAACAAGCAAGAGCACGAAGAGCATTCTGAAGAAATATTGGCGTTGTTGAGAAAGAGGAGTTGTATGCAAATTTTTCCAAGTGTGAATTTTGGATTCCTATATTGTACAGTTCCTCGGTCAGTGAGTGATAATAAAGGCATTCATGTGGATCCAGCCATAGAGCGAATCCGTTAAAAGATTGGGCATCTCCTAAGCACCAACGGAGATTCGTCAGTTTTTAGGTCTTGCTGGGTATTATCGACGATTCATTGAAGGGTTTTCAAAGATCGCCAAACCAATGACTAAGCTCACTCAAAGAAGGTCAGTTGAGTGGGTGACAAACAAGAAGAGCATTCCAGTTATTGAAGCAGATGTTGTGTAGTGCACCGATGTCTGGCTTTACCGAAGGGACGTAAAGATTTTATCATATTACTACGATCTTCGATCAAGGTTTCGGCGCTGTATTGATGCAATGGGGGGAAATGGTTATTTCTTATGCATTACGCAAGTTAAAGATCCTGAAAAAACTTATACTTACTCATGTATCTGGAACTTGGAGCATAGTGTTCGCTCTAAAATTTGGAGGCACTATCTGTATGGTACCATTGTGTACGTGGTCAATGATCATAAGAGTTTACAGTATATTCTTAATCAGAAGGAATTGAACATGAGACAACGCCGATGGTTAGAGTTGCTTAGTGATTACGATTGCGATATTCGTTATCACCCAGGGAAGGCAAATGTCGTTGCTGATGCTTTGAGCAGGAAAGGAAAGACGGGAACACCGTTAAGAGTTCGAGCTGTAGTCCATGACTATTAGCTTGGATCTTACTAAGCTAAATCTTAAATGCTCAAGATGAAGCACGGAAACCAGTGAACATCAAGAAAGAGGATGTTGGAGGATGCTGATTGGAAATACTTAAATATACCCTGAGGCAATTAGAACGGAAAAGTTGGAACTCGGGCACGGATGGAAACCTATGCCTCAAAGGTAGGAGTTGTGTTACCTTGTTATGGCGATTTACAGACTGTGATCATGCACGGAGTCCCACAAATCGAAGTATTCTATCCATCTGTTACCGAGAAAATGTATAATGAGTAAAGACGCTATATTAGTGCGCCCCCAATATGAAAGCTGATATCGCCACCTATGTTAGCAAGTGCTTGACCTGTGCTAAGGTTAAGGCTGAACATCAGAGACAATCGGGTTTTGTTCGCGTACACCCGATGATACCGAAATGGAAACGTGGGACATATCACGATGATTTCGTTCACAAAGCTTCCATGTCATCGCAAGGTTATGGTCACATTTGGGTTAATCGTGACCGTCTTAAAAGTCGTGATCTTTATTACCCATAAAGAAACTGACCCTCTGGAGAAACTAGCGAGAATGTACCTAAAGGAAGTAGTAACAAGGCATGGAATACCGGTCTCGATTATTTGTGATCGTGACCCTAGGTTCGCATCAAATTTCTGGAGGTCACTTCAGAAAGCTTTGGGTACAAGTTTAGATATGAGTACGGCATATCTCTCCGCAAACTGACGGGACAAAGCGGAGAAACTATTCAAACTCTCGAAGATATGCTTCGTGCTTGTGTAATCGAATTGAAATGGTTGGGTTAAACATTTGCCATTGGTCGAGTTTTCATACAATAACAGTTATCATGCTAGCATTAAGGCTGCACCCTTTGAGGCACTCTATGGTAGAAAATGTCGTTCGCCTGTTTGTTGGGCTGAGGTTGGAGAAGTTCAACTCACCGTCAGAGATAGTACAAAGAGACGACTGAAGAAAATCATTCAGTTAAAGCAAAGGATGCAAGCCGTTCGTGATAGGCAAAAGAGCTACGCTAATTTAAAGCGTAAGCCGATGGAGTTTGAGGTTGGAGATAAAGTGATGCTCAAGGTTTCGCCTTGGAAAGGGGTTGTACGTTTTGGCAAACGGGGGGGGGGACATAAAAATTTCTTTTTTTGTTGTTGGGGGGTTTCTGGGGGGGGGGGGGGGGGGCGGAGGGGGGGGGGGGGGGGGGGAGGGGGGGGGGGGGGGGGGGGGGGGGTGGGGGGGGGGGGGGGGGGGGGGGGGGGGGGGGGGGGGGGGGGGGGGGGGGGGGGGGGCTGGGGGGGGGGAGGGGGGGGGGGGGGGGGGGGTGGGGGGGGGGGGGGGGTGGGGGGGGGGGGGGGGTGGGGCGGGGGGGGGGGGGGGGGGGGTAAAAAGCATAAAAATTAAATCCCAGGTTTGTTGGACCTTTCAAGGTAATAAAAAGGGTTGGAGACGTTGCATACAAGCTTGAGCTTCCTGAGGAGCTGAGCAGAGTTCATAATACATTTAGTGTAGCTAGAACTCCTCAACAAAATGAAGTAGCTGAGAGGAAAAATAGAACACTAATTGAGGCTGCTAGGACAATGCTAGCTGATTCTAAGCTACCTACTACTTTTTGGGCTGTAGCAGTTAATACTGCTTGCTATGTGCAAAATAAGGTATTAGTAACTAAGCCTCATAACAAGACCCCTTATGAACTTTTTCTGGGTAGAAAACCAGCTTTAGGCTTTATGAAACCATTTGGATGTCTTGTTACAATTCTCAATACCATAGATCACTTAGGCAACTTTGATGGTAAGGCTAATGAAGGATTCTTTGTTGGGTACTCAATCAATAGTAAAGCATTTAGAGTTTTCAACAGTAGAACTAGGATAGTTAAAGAGAACCTACATGTCCAGTTTAGTGAGAATATACCTAATATTGCAGGAAGTGGACCAAATTGGCTTTTTGATATTGATGCACTAACAAAGTCAATGAATTATAAGCCAATTGTTGCAGGAAATCAGTCTAATGGTAATGCAGGTACAAAAGCATGTAATGATGTAGGTAAAGCTAGAATAGAGGCAGTACCTGGCAAACATTACATTCTGCTACAATTATGGACTGCTGATCCACCTTTCATAAAGTTCCAACGAGTTCTCATGATGTGGATTCAAACCTTCAAGGAGAGATGGGAAAAGTAAGGTTACTAAAGAACAGGACAAAGAAAGGTATGATCCAAGTAAAGAGGGTGAAAGTAATGATCAAAAGAAAAAGGATAATGTTAACAGCACTAACACTGTTAATGCTGCTAGCACAAATGAAGTTAATGCTGTTGGTGCAAAAACAAGCATTAAACTTCCAGATGATCCAAATATGCCTGAATTGGAAGATATTGTTTATTCAGATGATGATGAAGATGTTAGTGCAGAGGCTAACATGAACAATTTGGATGCATTTATACCTGTCTGTCCTATTCCAACTACAAGAGTACACAAAGATCATCTAGTTGAACAAATTACTAGAGACTTGAATTCAGCACCTCAAACAAGAAGAATGACAAAGAATTTGGAAGAACATGGTTTGTTTAGTTCAGTTCAGCAAAGAACAAACCATAAAGACTTTCAAAACTGCTTGTTTGCTTGCTTTTTATCACAAGAAGAACCCAAAAAGGTAATTCATGCATTGAAGGATCCAAGCTGGATAGAGGCTATGCAGGAAGAGCTTCTACAATTCAAGCTACAAGAAGTTTGGACTTTAGTGGATTTACCAAATAGAAAAAGGGTTATTGGCACTAAATGGGTCTTCGGGAATAAAAAGGATGAAAGAGGAATTGTAATTAAAAATAAATCAAGATTGGTTGCTCAAGGGTACACACAAGAAGAAGGGATTGACTATGATGAAGTCTTTGCCCCTATTGCAAGAATTGAAGCAATTAGGCTATTTTTAGCCTATGCCTCATTTAAAGACTTTGTGGTGTACCAAATGGATGTCAAGAGTGCTTTTCTTTATGGTAAGATTAAAGAGGAAGTCTATGTTTGCCAACCACCAGGATTTGAAGATCCAGACTTTCTTGACAGAGTATACAAAGTAGAAAAGGCACTTGATGGACTACATCAAGCTCCCAGAGCTTAGTATAAAACCTTGTCAACTTATTTGTTAGACAATGGGTTTCAGAGAGGAAAGATAGACAAGACTTTGTTTATTATAAGGGACAAAGGTGATATTTTTTAGTTCAAGTGTATGTAGATTATATCATTTTTGGCTCTACAAAGAAGTCATTATGCACTGAATTTGAGAAGATGATGCATAAGAAGTTTTAGATGAGTTCTATGGGTGAACTCACATTCTTCTTAGGACTGCAACTAAAGTAGAAGGAGGATGGGATTTTTATTAGTCAAGACAAGTATGTGACTGGGATTTTGAAGAAATTTGGTTTTATTGATGTCAAGACAATAAGCACACCTATGGAAACTCAAAAGCTTTTGCTCATGGATGAAGATGATGAAGAAGTGGATGTTCATTTATATAGATCAATGATAGGTTCAATTATATGTTCTTTCTCTTCTTAGACTGATATTTTGTTTGCAGTATGTGCCTGTGCAAGATACCAAGTTAACCCAAAGATTTCACATCTTCATGCTGTAAAAAGGATCTTTAGGTACTTAAAAGGTCAACTAAAATTAACTCTTTGGTATCCAATAGATTCTCCTTTTGATTTGGTAGCATACACTGATAGTAATTATGATGGAGCAAGCTTAGATAGGAAGTCCACAATATGAGGTTGTCAATTCCTTGGAAGTAGATTAATATCATGGCAATGCAAGAAACAGACTGTAGTTGTAAATTCCACAACAGAAGCTGAATATGTGGCTGCTTCAAGTTGATGTAGACAGGTGCTTTAATTTAGAATTCAATTACTTGATTTGGGTACAATTCTTGTATTACCAAAAATCTTTTATTGTTAATAAACAGTTACTATTTGAATAATTAAAAAATCCCTGTTTTTTCATTCAAAAAACTCAACGCTAAGAGATTAGACATCCTTTATTAGGGATGCAATGAAAAGAAGTTGATTCTTATGGTTAAAATCCATACTGACAAGAATGTTGCAGATTTACTTATAAAAGCTTTTGATGTAAGTAGGTTTTAATATTTGATTGCTAGTATTGGAATGCTAAATCCTTAAAATCTTTTCTCTTTATGTTTTTGTAGAGTTTTGTATGAATTAGTACTGTTATTCGTGTCATTAAAAGTTTCTGCTATTAAGTATAATTAGTGATGCTAGTTATACTTAATATTGCTAAGTTAATATTGTTAGTTATACTTAATACTGCTGATATAATTAACATTGTGAAAATTCTGAGAAAAAGAATTAAGAGAGTTGGTGAGAATAAAAACAAAAAGAGAGATGTATGGAATAAAAACAGACAGAGAGTTTTGGTGAGTAAAAGAATTGAGAGAAGTTATGAGTTGAAAAACAGAAAGAGAGTTATGTGAAATAAAAATAGACTGAGAGTTTTGGTGAGAAAAAGAATTGAGAGATGTGGTGAGTTGAAAAACAGAAAGAGAGTTGAATATATTAAAAACATAGAGTGTTTGGACTGGAATTGAAAATTAATGCTGTTAGGCATAAACTTACTACTGCTGTTAGAAGTTAATGCTGCTAGGCATAAACTTACTACTGCTGTTGAAAGTTAATGCTGCTAGGCATAACTTACAACTGCTGGTGAACGTTAATGCTAATGAGGGTATTTTCATAAATACTTCAATTAAGGGTTTCAATCATTCATTTGATTGATTTCATACTTTCATATACTCTCTAATCACAAACCTAACTCAATTTCACCCTCCCCCCCCCCCCCCCCCCCCCCCCCCTCATTTAATCAATTTCATTCAATCATATTCTCTCTAATCATAAACCCTAACTCAATTTTATCATTCATCATCAAAACCCAACACAATGTCGACTCTAAAGTTTGCTGATACTCACAACATGGTCGCGTTTTTGTCTAAACCCGCTGAAAGTGAAGGGTTTGAGCAAATTGTTGATTTTCTGAATGCAAACCCTATCAATTATGCTTTAACCGTTAATCCTACAATCTATACTTCTGCATTGAACAATTCTGGGATACTATCAAGGCGAAAACTGTTAATGGGGAAGTACAGTTACAAGCCTTAGTGGATGGAAAGAAGGTGATCATAACTGAATCTACTATGAGAAGAGATCTTCAACTGGAAAATGCTGAAGGTGTTGATTGTCTACCCAATGCTACCATCTTTGAATAGCTTACACTATCAGAATGCATTCTTTTCCCCATAATGGAAATTCCTTATTCATACTATTTTACAATGCCTAAGTTCTAAGACGACTGCATGGAATGAATTTAGTAGCACTATGGCTTCTGCAATTATTTGTTTAGCTACAAACCAAAAGTTTAACTTTTCAAAGTACATATTTGAAAGTATGGTGAAGAACTTGGATAGTGTGAACAAATTTTTGATGTATCCAAGGTTTGTGCAAGTCTTTTTTGGCCAACAAGTTGGTGATATGTCAACTCACAACAGGATTTATGTCACACCTTCTCACACTAAGAAGATTTTTGGAAACATGAGAAGGGTAGGAAAAGGATTTTCTGGAAGGGAAACACCATTATTTCAAACAATGGTGATACAAGATCAAGCTGACATGGGTGAAGGTTCAGCAATACCAACTGATCCCCATCACACACCCACCATTATTCAACCATCAACATCACAACCTCAAAGGAAACAAAGACCTAGGAAGCCAAAGAGAAAGGACACTGAGATACCTCAGTCTAGTGGTCCTACAGACAATGTAGCAGATGAGGCTGTCTATGAGGAGATGGATGACAGTTTGGAAAGGGTTACCATTACTGGTTCTTAATTATTATTCCGCTGTGTTTTGATCATTGTTATTATACCCTAGTTGAGTCCAGATCTTGGATTCTACAGAAGCAGAGCAGGACAGTGGTAACATAGATAAGACTCGATCCAAGGCAACACCTAATGAACCAAGTTCCCTAGGAACTAGTTCAGGTGGTGGTCCCAGATGCTAGGAAACCATGGGGGATACAATTGCTCAAACTGGGTTTGAGAATGTATCTAAAACATCTAATGATTCACTGCTCGCAGGAGTTAACACACCTCAAAGTAATAAGGATAGACTGAAACTTAATGAATTGATGGAATTTTATACCAAATTGCAACAAAGAGTCCTTGGCCTGGAGAATACAAAGACTGCTCAAGCTCAAGAGATTACAAGTTTGAAATTGAGAGTCGAGAAGTTAGAGAAGAAAGGAGGGTCAAGAACTCACAAGCTTAAAAGATTATACAAGGTTGGTAGATCTGCAAGAGTGATTTCCTCTGATGAAGCTAGTTTGGGTGATCAGGAGGATGCATCCAAACAGGAGAGGAAAATTGATGATATTGATAAAGATGCAGAGATTACATTGGTTCATGAAACCCAGGGGAGGTATGGTGATGAAGAAATGTTTGATACAAGTGTTCTTGATGGTGATGAGGTGTTAACAGAACTAGAAGTTACTATTAAAGATGTGAATTTAAGTGTTGATGAAGTTACTTTGGCTCAAGCACTTGCAGCTTTGAAAAGTGCAAAAGTTTAGGAAAAATCCAATGTTGTAGAAGAGCCAAGTGAATCAATAACAAAAACACCAACACTTACAACAACTGCTACTACAACAATTACAGCTGTTAGTACAAGACCCAAAGCAAAAGGGCTTGTTATTCATGAAGAGGAGCAAGCAACTACACCAACAGTTTCTTCTCAACAACCATCACAGGTCAAGGCACATAACAAAGGCAAAGCAATTATGGTAGAAGAACCTGTGAAAATGAAGAAGAAAGATCAAATCAGTCTTGATGAAGAACTTGCTTTCAAGCTACAAGCTAAAGAAGAAGAAGAAGAAGAAAGGCTTGCCAAAGAAAAATCTCAAAGATAAGAAGAAGCCAACATTGTTTCATGGGATAATGTGCAAGCAATGATAGATGCTGATTATCAAATGGCTCAACAAATGCAAGCAAAAGAACAAGAAGAGTTGAGTATTGAAGAGAAGTCCAAGTTGTTTGTACAACTCTTAGAAGCAAGAAAGAAACACTTTACAGCAATAAGAGCTCAAGAAATGAGGAACAAACCACCAACTAAAGCTCAAAAGAGAAATACAATGTCTACTTATCTGAAAAACATGGCTAGATACAAGCACAATCAGTTGAAGAAAAAAAGCTTTGATGATAATCAAAAGTTATTTGACAAAGCTATGAAAAGGGTAAACATATTTGTAGATATGGATACAGAATTGGTGGAAGGAAGTAAGGTAAGAGCTGAAGCAGAGGTAGCACAAGAGATCAGTTCAAATAGAGAAGGCACTGAGCTGGAACAAGAAAGTATTAAGAAGCAGAAGCTGGATGAGGATAAAGAAACAGCAGAGCTTCAAAGACTAAAAGAAGTTGTTCATGATAAAGAGGAAGTAGCAATTGATGTTATTCCTTTGGTAACTAAGCCTCCAAGCATTGTTGACTACAAGATCCATAAAGAAGGGAATAAAACCTTTTACCAATAATCAGGGCTGATGGAAGTTCAAAGATGTACTTAGTCTTCAGTTATATGCTTAAAAACTTTGACAGAGAAGATTTGGAAACCCTGTGGAAATTGGTAAAATCTAAACATGGGTCAACAAGGCTAGAGGAAGGCTATGAGAGAGTGCTATGGGGTGATCTAAAGACAATGTTTGATCCACATATTGAAGATCAAGTATGGAGAAATCAACAGGATTACAGAGTATTGGATTGGAAGCTATATGATTCATGTGGAGTACATTCATTGAGGAAGCAAAATGTGCACATTCATATGCTGGTAGAAAGAGATATCCCCTTACACCCACTACAATCACATATATATGCTAAATAGGAAGCTACAAGTTGATCATTGGAATGAAATGTGTTAGCAGCTTCTTAAACTTCTCACAAAATAACTCAAGAATCAATGAAGTATTTAGAAGCATCCTCCTGATGATTAATGAAGCTTTCAATAAAGAAACTTAAGATTTTGAAGAAGAATAGGGGAGGATTGTTGGGATTAAAAGTCTTCATGATGATCTTGGAATTACTGCTGCTAAGGTTTGTGTTACTGTTGCTAAGTAAAACTTAGTGCTGTTCATTAACTCTAATGAAAAATATGCTAAGTAGTTAGTACTGCTAGTTTATAGTTATTACTGCTAGTGTAACTTAGTACTGCTAGTGTATATTAGTACTGCTAGTTACTACTGCTAGTATATGTTAGTACTGCTAGAGTAAAGTTAGTACTGCTGGTGAAGATTAAAGAAAATATTCTAAGTAGTTACTACTGCTTGTACACAGTTAATGCTGCTGGTGTATAAGTTACTACTGCTTGTTCAGAGTTAATGCTGCAAAGTTACAACTGCTAAAAAGTTACAACGGCTAAAAGATTACAACTGCTGAAAGACAGAGATTGCTTGAAGATCAAGATTACTAATGAGATAAGGATTGTTATTTATAGAATAGATCTTTGAGAATAATCTAAGTTTTAGTAATATATTGTAAATCGACTAGGACTCCTTGGTGTATAAAAGGAGGTCCTATGGCATAGAGTTTTAGGTATCTCATCAATCTTATCATATAGAATTGTCATAGCTTCAAGGTTTTGTAACCCTAATACTAGTTAGAGTATTCGTATTAATATATTGAAGCTTTGTTTGTTAATTTATGTGTTCATTAGAATTACTGTTCTATTACATATTCTTCTTATTAATCAAAGATTAGATTTCGCATAATCTTTGATATATTTTACAAAGTTTTTATCATAGTTGTGTAGGATTTATCTTGTATAACTAAACCTTACACAAGCTAAGGAATTCAAGATCCATTCAAGTGGGATCAACATCGGGTACCCGCGCAATGCGGCGGCGCGTACCCGTGTGATTACATTTTTCGGCAATAGCAATGTCTTTTTGATGAATTGCATTTATAGAAGAAAAAAAATGTTCAACAAAGGTTATTATTGGATATTAGCTTGTTTTTTCTTATGAATTTAGTAACATTATAAAAAGCTTTTATAGCATGGTACCCACGCATTACGACGGCGGGCACCTTATAATCAAAATTTTTGTTAAGCGATTATATGTTTCTCACGATGCTAACTTTACGCATATAGATAGCTTTAGGAAACAACTTTATCGCACACTATTTCATAAAAAATAGCAAACAACCCATGCATCACGGAGCAACGACAATACGAAAACGATGGTCACAACTATTGTACTTTTTTAGTAAGAAAGTTAGTGATCAATTTTTTATTATCTACGTTGTTGATATGATATGTTTGCATACTTAAAGATTTGGTTGTGTATTGACTTTATATAGTGGCTAGGTTGAGGGGTTGAATATATATTTATTACTAATTACTAATAAGCATTGTGTGAGGAAATTATTTAGGCCATAAAGAGGTTAATGAGAAACATATGATCTTTTGTTTAAGTGATGGTTATATTAAAATTTAAATTTTTTGTGAGGCCTAAATGTTTTTATTGAGGCCTAAATGTTTTTATTGAGGCTTTATTAAAGCATTGAGTTTCAGATGTTTTTTGTTGCTATTTTTTTAAAGAGGGTCGTGGTGTGTTTTTTAGATTGTAGAGTGGAAAGAGAACCTATTTTTTATATTGAGATTTGCGTTCGATTTGTATTAATAATATACAACGGTTACTAATATTTAAATGGGCTTTTTGATACATAAAAATTTGTTTTGTTTGAAGGAGCTATATGAACAGAAAGAAAGAGATAGTTCTCTGTTTTTTTAAAGAGAATGGACTGTTACAAACTTACAACTTTATTTTTAATGGACCGTTACAATTTTAGATTTAATTTTCAGAATAAAATGGGCTGTTAATGTTACTATGACCATGCTTTATATTCATATATTTTTAAAACTTTCTTTAATAAACAAGTTAAAATGTCTTAATTTTAAATCTTACCATTTAGCTTAATGTCCTAAATGTGTTATAATATAGTTTAGAAGTTTAGAATAGATATTTATTGACACTTAAATGAACTTTAATGAACCGTTACAAATAGATCACATGAATGAACTTAAAGGCACAATTACAAAATAAGCTTGTTACGAAATGAAGTGCATGAAGACACTTTAATTTTCGGTTGGGATGAACAATAATACAATATTGACTAATAGTTTTTTAAGACTTTTATTTTAGGAATGTCCTAAATCCTTTATAAGATAGTAAAGAAGTAGAGATAACCTATCAACTAACAAAAGTTCAAAACAATACAAAAAACATACAAATACAAAAACTAACAAAATATAAAAAGCAAGTTTACAAATCTTGAAAACTCGTTTTACACGCCGCAATTATATATACTTTCATCTCCCATCATAACATATGATTTTCATCACGACATGAAACAATCTTTAAGTCTAAAGTTTTACAAGGAATTAGATCTAACACAAAACAAAAAAAGCCTTTCGCCACAACATTTTCACAACAACAGTTTAAGGCTAAAACTACATACCAAGATCCAACTAAGACCCAAAACGAAACCACGAAACCACCTATGCATAAACAAAAAAGTTCTTGTTGATCTCAATTCACTAAACTTACCACAAATCAAACGACAAATATAAAAAAGCACCGGCCAAACCACCTACTTCAAAACAACCAGCCAAACCGACCTAAACAATGTAAACCGGTCGTTGTGACGGCACATGATGTTGGCAAAGGTGGCGGCAGAACTAAATGGTGGTAGCGGCGAAATTTCATATGTGTGGCAGCGGGATTTGGTGGTTTTAAAAGATATAGTGAGAGGTATTTGTGCTTTTTAGAGAGAGAAAACATAGAGAGATGAAAAATAATGATGGAGTAATTTTATTCAGTGTGTTAGATTTTTATACTCCTTAGGTTTATGATTTACACTTAATACACTTAAATAGTGCTTCATAGTGTGTTGAAATGGATGAACCGTTACAAATGAAATACATTAATACACTTAAATGGACTACATTAATACACCTAAATGGACTGTTACAAAATAGACACTTAATTTTCAGTTACATTGACCTCAATATTGATAAAACATATACATTATAAACTTTTTCAAAAAAGAAATGTTTTTTAGTTAATTTTATTTTTAAAAATTAGCTAAATAGTAGAGATTTGTATTTGTTAAATGCAAATTTAAAAAGACCATTTTAAAAGATTTGTATTTGTTAATTGCAAATTTTGACGGCTAAATATGCTAACATGTATGAGTAATTTTAGATCACTTTTTAAATTATGCTTTTCAAATACGTAAAAGACTACAAGCATATGGTAAATTATTGGAACCTGGACTTATTTGGGTGATCTTTAACAATTGACAACCAACTATTTATGGTCTGAAATCTTTCATCATAAAGGGTTGAAGATAGTAAGGCTGGATGGTAAAAGAAAGCCAAACTCACCTGACATGTCAGCGCTACGTCAGTTTTCTCTCTTCAACTTTGAAACTCACTACAACTCATCTTTCAACCGTAATAAGAATCCACCTTTCAACTAAAACTCGTCTTAGTCACCTTTTTTTATATTTAAGAACTTTTATTCGTAAACTAAAAACGTAAATATTAACGTAAACGTACGAAATTAATAAAAACGTAAACTAAATTAAAAAAATTTATTCATAGATTAAAAACATTACATAATAATAAAAACATTACATAACACAAGCTATTAGATTACTCGGTAATTCTTGATGAGTTCTTCTTTCTTATTTATGCTGGCAAGCACTTTTTCTCTGGCGACCTCCAAGATTTTTGAGATACGCGTACACAGAGTTTGCAGTCTGAAGGTCTTTAGTGGCTCTTCGAGAAGTAGCGAAAGCACCCTCGTTTCCTCCTCAGCATGGTCTAGCTTCTTGAGCATATAACGATTTATCTCACCTAACAAATCGTTAACCAACTGGTACTCCTTTTCTTGTTCGGTTCGTAGTCGCCTAATGATAGCATCTCGCACCTTATTTGGTTTGTTAGCCATAGTGTGTGTGTGTGTGTGTGTGTGTGTGTGTGTGTGTGTGTGTGTGTGTGTGTGTGTGTGTGTGTGTGTGTGTGTGTGTGTGTGTGTGTGTGTGTGTGTGTGTGTGTGTGTGTGTGTGTAAATAAATGATATTTGAGAGAAGTTGTGTGAGAAAATGAATGATGGTAAATGGGTATTTATATGGCAAAAGTAGCCGTTGGAATTTAAAATTTGAAAACTGAATTTAAAAATACAATATGGAATTTAAAACACAATCGTAATATTATATTTTTCCCATAACCAAACATATTTAGTCTCAAGTTGTTTTTCTATTTTTTCCACCATTCCATACATCGAAAGATTCATCTCGTAATCTTTATCAGATTCTTCTTTTAAAAAAGTGTCGATCAATGCACGGCTCTCTTCTGGAATATTATTGCATTTCTCGTATGCTTTTCTCAGGTCGTCTTTAGCTGTGCATGCATTGTCAAATTGCACGGCTAACTCTAGAATGGCGTTCTGACGAGCTTTATCTTCGTCCATTAGTTTGTAAACCAAAGCATGGATTTCATTGATAGTGTGTGGAAGTGAACAAGCCGTAAGGAATGTCAAAGTTGTGTTTAAAAATGGGAGAGTTGTGTATAAAAATGGGTGAAGTAGTGGGTATTTATAGGTAAAAGGGGGGTTTTAAAAAGAATTATATTACTAACGGATATAACAAAATGGGGCCCGCAAAAATTGTTACTCACTTAAGTTAGTAACTCACCAAATAAAACCAAAAATTGTAGTCACTTAGTTAGGCGGGGCAACACTCACGCGTGAGTTTTAAACTCGCCGATGTAAGTTGTTGCTTATACCGTCCAAACTAACAAGATAGCAACATCATACATCACATTCGATGCGCAGGTCATACATCATAAAGGACAATAAATGTAGATGTGTATTTACAAAAAAAAACTAAACATGGTTGTAACGTACAATATTTCTTTTTGGACCATCCACATTTCAGGAAAGTTATGATCATTTACAAAAATTAACATTATGCTGCAAAATTTGTTGACTGTACTGAGACACCCGAGACTTACCCACCCTCACTTCATGCAACGACTGGCACCTCAAAAGTAATCAATTTGTTCATGCCAAGAGGGCCAAGTTGAGAAAAGTGAACTTTGAAATGTTTTGTAACGGATAAGAGAAAGGTAGAAAAAGGATCCTAACTCTAGAGAAGTCAAACATCCGATGGTAGATACCTATAACAACATTAGGAAGCTCTGACATAACGGTATCGGAAGGAGGAAGCCGATGACGAAGATCCAAAAGAATATTATATTTTTTTAATTAAGTCATGCAGATCAAACTGCTTATGCCTAGAGGTGTATTGATCCATATCCTTTTTAGCCGTTGCAAAAAGAAGGAAAAATAGGAAAATACAAAAGAAGGAACGATACCTACAAAGGAAGGAGCCGAAGATAGCGAAAGCCCAAGCAAGGCCCACAAAGGACGGGGTAGCATTGGAGTAAGGATACTAGCTCCGGAGGATATGTATGTTTTTTTGATTTAGAACGGGTAAAAGTAAAATGAGAAAGGAATAGACTATTTATAGGGGAGGGAAAGGACCATAAACAACGCGACGTTGCGGTGACGCAAGCCTGACAAACGTATGGCGGGTACCTCCGATCTAGCCATGTCACAAGAGAATACTTGGCTAAGAACAGGTAACATTAGCAAAAACTTTAAACACAAACAACATAGCCAGACCTCGAGACAACAAACCATAAATGTGCTGAAAAAATTAAATGACACATTTATGGCACATGGGGAATGACGAAGCATTCCCAAAGAGAGATATGGTTGAAGGGAAATAGGTTAATGAAGTCTAGCAATGACATATTTAAACAATACGCCAATACTAGACTGAAGGGAAATGATGAGGTACAGTCTCCTCCGAGACCTCCAGAGGATAAACATAACTAGTCACCCTCACCAGACAAGCACGACCTAAACCAAAAGTGTACTCCAGAGAAGCTGGTTCTTCAAAGGACGAACCAGGTCCGGAGTCAGTATCGTCAGTGCTAGCCTAACAAAGGCACAATAACTGTGTACCACAAGGGTACAAGGCAGGAATACCACAAGCGACTGACATGTCGCGACAACCAAGCCAGCGAATACAAGGGAAGTACCAGCTCGACGACTTCCTCGCTGGGCCTAGAAGACAATCACAATTCTCGTGTCATCAGGTAACATTCGTGTAGTATAGATATTAGAGGTTCTCTCCTCTGGACGGATAAGCTCCCACACATTCTAAACTATACCTATCTTCTCTACAATTATCACTCACAACACCCATACTTATCCTCAAGCCAGAGGTGGGTCTCGAATTCAAAACCCAGAGAGATCTAACGGTGTTCTCTCTTATTTTCAGCCAGGGTACAAAAGAGCAGCCTCCAAATGAACCAAGCTGAACCAGACTCTTATTAAAGTTTGAGGCATATTTACCAAACCCAAACGCTCCCCGTAAATTTGAATCCACACACACATACCTATTAAATCTTGCATAATATTATATTTACCAAAAATACAAGTTTTTAATGCATAATATACAACAATATTTAAGCATATTTTAAATAAATATGATATTATGTAAATTTTAGTAAGTTTATATAAAAGGAGGTGATTTACACACTTTCATTTTTTACTTGCACACTTCAAACTGTGTATTAAGCAGCTGTATATTTTTTATATGTTGTTTTTGCAGGTTGTACATTAGAGTGTGTAAATAAAAAATGTGATGTCTCAATCAACTCTCATATATAAAGTTTCCCCATCTTTATTTATGTTGAGTTTGATATAAAGGTGCGTTTGATATAAAGGTTTTAGAATCAAAGAATGAGTTTGATATCCATTGTTATTGTTTGTAGGAATTGCAATAGGGAGGGTTTGGAGTGGGGCGGCCACCCTCCATCCCCAAACCCGATTAGCGAACCACGCCCAAACCCACCCTGATCCCCAATGGGGATCTCATTAGGGCGCTTGATTGGGGTGAGATGCTCCCCCGAATCTGCTCTAATATTCGTTGGGGATCTTATTGGGGCGTCTTTACGAAAGCATTGCTCCACCAAATACAGGTTGTTCTCTGTCTATTATTATTTTTACGCCATGTTTTTACAAATGTGATTAAATGCAATAATATGAAGAATCAACAACACTTTAATAATATATTAAATAGTAGCATTTATGTTTTCAAACAATTAACATTATTAATGATAACTACGTTAAAAAAATTAAAACTTCTTCTAAAAACATTACATACAAGAAGTTTTTTCTAATCGCAACTTATAATCTTGCAAAGATAGAAAACTACAAAAAATTGATAATATTGGTTTTGTTACGTAAATACTAACATAATAATATATAAATATATTAGATTTTTATGTATATATAGTTTCGGGGCGGGGCGGGTTAGGGATCTTGTGCCCCGTCCCGCTCCAAACCCGACAATAATCCTCGTTAATGCCCTGAAACCCTTCCCATAACCCGATAAGCATGCCTCGCCCCGCCTCAAAAACTTCGGGTTTTGGGTTTCTTCATTGAGTTCGGGTTATTTTGACATCCTTAATTGTTTGGTTACTAGATATGAAATTAAAAAGTACATTTTCAAACTCATAGCCTCATTTATGGGTTTGATTAATATTTGTATGTGGGCTGACATTTTTTAAATTTGTTTACAATAAATTTTATAGTAAATGAGACTTATATCAATGTGACACTCATACTTAAAACCAAGGTTATAGATAGCGTGAGGCGTGACATGGCGGTATGACCAAGCTTCAAGCTTTAGCGTGAGGCGTAGCGGCATGGCGTTTTTAAGGCGTGACTTAAGGCGACAACAAATATTTATAGATTTATATCATATTTCATAATTATATGAATGATAAGCATTAGTAAATTCAAGCCCAACTCCAAAATATTAGTAAAATCCTAAATATTAGTAAATCCCCTAAATCCTTTAAAAAAACTCGCCAGCCTTGCGCCTTTGCCCGCTTTTTCATGCCTTGTCCCACGCCACGCCTAGAACCAACGCCAATGTTCATTTCGTAACGTGGAGGCTACACCTCACGTATTGGCGACGCAAAAACGCGCCTTTTAGAACACTGCTTAAAACTTTATACTAAACGCAAACAATGAAATTAATATACTTGATTTAATTTTATTATTTTACCAAAGTCATAGCTACTGTGATTATAGCAAACTAAACGCACCCTTATTCTTGAGAGTTTAAATAACACACAACTACACATAAAAATAATAACATCTTCATGGCGGCGGCGATTTTTCTAAACCTAACTCCTCGATCATTAATTCTTCCTGTTTGTTCACCATTCACTTCATAACGTTTGGTTATTGAGGTACTATCTCTGATTTTGTCCTCTTATCCTCCTTTATTAGATTCGACGTGGTTTTAGGTTTAGGGTTACGCTTCGTTTGATCGTATCCCTGGATCCTGTTGATCACCACTCATTTAATAACGTTGGGTTTCGAGGATTAATCTCTGATTTGTTCTCTAATCATCCTTTATCAAGTTCGATGTGGTCTTAAGGTTAGGGTTTCGATTTTTGGTTTTAGGGTTTTATTTTCGCCTTTTAGGGTTTTGCTTTTCTTTCTTCTTCTTCATGGGTGACAGGCGTTCTAAAGTAGATGATGTCCTCAACATCTCCACTTCCTTCTTTGTCACTAATTTCCCTGAGCAGACTACAGCGAAGGAGTTATGGAGGCTTTGTAAACAATACGGGAATGTCATTGACGTTTTCATTCCTAACAGGAGATCTAAATTGGGTAAAAGATTCGGCTTCGTTCGTTTTATCAAGATTTTAGATGTCGAGCATTTGGTTAACAATTTATGCACTATTTGGATTGGTAAATTCAAACTTCATGTTAACATCGCTAGATTCAATAGGCCGATGTTGAACAAGAGTAGTCACTCTTTCAATTCAAATGCCAATGTTAAGCCTATTTCAGATGCTTCTTTTAAAAAGGTTGGTTCTGGGGCCTTCTAGTGTTCTTAACATTCAGGCTGCTAAAGTGGGTATTCCCTCACTGTCTGATGCGAAGGATTTGAAGCCTGCTTTGGTTCTTGATGATTCATGCGCTCATGAAACTGATCATACTCTTTCTTTGGTTGGCAAATTGAAGGAATTTGGTTCTTTACCAAATTTAAATAAGATTCTTGTGGAACAAGGCTTTCCTAATATCATCATTTGATATATGGGAGGGCTTTGGGTTATTCTTCAATTCTCTTTAAAATCTTCTAAGGATAATTTTATGTTGCATGTTGGTGTTAACTCTTGGTTTTTGAAGATTCAACAAGCTTCAAATTCATTTATTGTTGACGAAAGGGTTGTTTGGATAGATATAGAAGGTGTTCCACTCTGTGCTTGGTCAAATAATACTTTTACTATAATTGCTTCCATTTGGGGTTCATTGTTATACGATGAAGACAAGAATTCTCCTCACTTTCACAGGAAACGTTTGTGCATTAAAACTTCTAACCAAGACATCATCTTTGATTCTCTAAAGATCATTGTTAAAGGGAAGGTGTTTCTTTATAAGGTTATAGAGTTTTACACGATGGAGCTCGTTTTTAATGATTCGAATGAGGATGCTTCAGATTCGGATGAAGAATCAGTTGATAGTCAGAATGTTAGCATTCTAAAGGATGAGTTTTCAGATAAGAATAGTGATATGGAAGAAATCTGAGAGACTGTGTTTGATAAGCCAGAACATGCTGGGAATATCTCACATGTTTCTAATGAAGTTCACAAGGAGATTCGAGAAGAAGAAAAATCAGAGGATCCGTTTAACATTTATGATATGTTTAATAAAGAGAAACCCGCAAAATCTGTAGAACATTCAGATGGTGATCTTCAATACCCTCCACGATTCACTCCTTGTGATAGGTCATAAGTTAACTCTAACTTGGATCATAAAAAATAGGTAAACATGTCCCTTGACAAGGAACCAGGTTCTAAGGCCAGTTTTAAGGAAGATGTCAATGTTTCAGGTTGCTCGGGACATTTTCAAAGTGTTAACGTTCCTAAGACAGGAGGCTCCATACTCCAAGTTATTGAAGATTTTATTAAAGTGGGGCAAACGATGGGATATAAGATGGAAGGATGTATGAAGGATTTTGAAGAAATTGTGAACAGTCAAGGAGCTTGCGAGTTCTTTAAATGAATTTCATGTCTCTTAATATTCAAGGTCTTGCCCAAAAGGCTAAAAAAGATTGGGTAAAGGAGTTATGTTATAATAACAAAGTTAATTTTCTAACTTTGCAAGAAACAAAAAATGGAGCAGGTTGATCTTTTTAATATCAAAGCTTGTTGGGGAAACATTAATTTTGATTACGTGGTTAGCCCTTCGGTGGGTAACTCAGGTGGCATTTTATGTGTCTGGGATTCCAACATGTTCTATAAGGAGAATTCTACGATTTCAGATTACTTCATTGCTATCATGGGGAATTGGCTTCCTAACAATAAGAAGTTGTTCGTTATCTCAGTCTATGCTCCACAAGAGTTAGCCCAAAAAAAGAGGCTTTGGCAATATTTGAATCTCTTGATTAGTATATGGAAAGGAGACGTGTTAGTTATGGGAGACTTTAATAAAGTCCGTTTGGAAGAAGAAAGGTATGGTTCTATTTTCAATACTCGTGGGGCTGCAGCTTTTAATTCATTCATTGTTGACAGTGGTTTGGTAGAAGTTCCTTCTGGTGGTTTCTCTTTTACATGGTCGCATAAGTCTGCTACCAAAATGAGTAGGCTTGATTGTTTTTTTGTTTCTGAAGATTTACAGAGATCATGCCCCAATCTCTCTTCCCTCACTTTGGACCGTTACCTTTCTGATCATAGGCCTATTTTAATACGCGAGTTAAACATAGACTATGGTCCTACACCTTTTCGTTTCTTCCTCAATTGGTTCGATCTAGATGGTTTTGACACATTCGTCTCGGATACTTGGAGTAACATTAACATTATTGAGCCTAATGCTATGTTTAAGATGGCTAAAAAGCTTAAGATTCTTAAATGGCATATTCGTGTGTGGGTGAAAGGTAAAAAAGATAGTGCTAATAATCTTAAAAAAGAATTGAAGAACAAGCTTTCCAACATTGATTCCTCTACCGATAAAGGAAAGGTGTCTTCAGCTATTTTAGAAGATCGTTTGGATACTATGAATAAGCTTTCTTCTTTGGAGAATATGGAGTCGATTGAATTGGCTCAAAAGGCAAAAGTAAAATGGTCGATTGAAGGCGATGAAAACTCGAAATTTTTTCATGGCATCATCAACAAACGTCGGAATAATCTTGCTATTCGTGGTATTATAGTTGATGGGGATTGGATTGAAGATCCGGCCGCCGTTAAAAAGGAATTTCTTTCTCATTTTCAAAACAGATTCGAGGCTCCATGTGCTAGCCGTCTTTTAATGGATATGGAGTTTCCTAACAGATTGTCTTTGGACCAAGCCTTAGACCTAGAAAGACATTTTTCTAAGGAGGAAATTAAAGGAGCCGTTTGGGATTGTGGGTTAGATATTAGAGCTTAATTGAAGAGTGGAAGCAGTGAACCATTTTTATAATAATGGTTTTTGTCACAAAGGAGGTAACTCTTCTTTCATTGCTTTGATTCCGAAAACTCAAGGTGCTAAGTTGGTTAAAGATTTTAGACCGATTAGTCTTATTGGTAGCCTTTACAAAATCATCACTAAACTTCTTGCTAATCGTTTAGTGATCGTTATTGGTGATCTTGTGAATGATGTTCAATCCGCCTTTATTGCTAATCGCCAAATTCTTGACGGCCCTTTTATCTTGAATGAATTAATTCATTGGTGTAAAGCGAAGAAGAAGAAAACTATGATTTTTAAGGTTGATTTTGAGAAGGCTTTTGATTCTGTTCGTTGGGATTTTTTGGAAGATGTCTTGAAGAAATTTGGCTTTGGATCTCGTTGGTGTGATTGGATTATCAGTTGCTTAAAATCTTCAAAGGGTTCGGTCCTTGTTAATGGTAGCCCGACTTCGGAATTCCAATTTTTCAAAGGTCTTAAGCAGGGTGATCCACTTTCGCCTTTCCTTTTCATTCTTGTCATGGAAAGCCTACATTTATCTTTTCAAAATGTTGTGAATGCGGGTCTCTTCAAAGGAGTTGTTTTAGATAATTCCTTGCAGTTATCTCATTTATTCTATGCAGATGACGTGATCTTTATAGGTCAATGGTGCACTTCGAATATTACTACTATTATTCGAGTATTGGAGTGTTTTTTTCGTGCTTCAGGTTTACGCATTAACCTTCACAAAAGTAAGCTTATGGGTGTAGCCGTTGAGAACTCCTTGGTTAATTCTGCGGCTAACAACATCGGTTGTATGACACTTTCTCTTCCTTTTTCGTATCTGGGTGTTAATGTGGGTGGTCATATGTCACGGATCGCATCTTGGGATGTCGTCATAAATAAAGTTCTCAGTCGTCTTTCCAAGTGGAAGATGAAGGTTCTCTCTGTTGGTGGTAGGCTAACCTTACTTAAATCGGTTCTAGGATCGACCCCAATATACTATATGTCACTGTTCAAAGCTCCGGTCCAGGTGATCAATAAACTCGAAGCTATTCGTAGTCACTTTTTTAATGGTGTGGAACATTCAGTTCGAAAGATGATGCTTGTTAAATGGGATAACGTTTTGGCTTCCAAGGAGAAGGGAGGACTTGGAGTCTCGAGCTTTTATGCTCTTAATCGTGCGCTCATTTTCAAGTTGGTTTGGCGATTTCATACTCAAGGTAATTCTATTTGGTCTAGGGTTATTAAAGCGTTGCATGGCGAGGAGGGTAATCTCGGCTGCCCAACTAATGCTAAATTTCCCTCTAATTGGTCGGATATTATTTGTACTCTTCCCACTCTTTACAATAAGGGTGTTGATCTTCTAGGTTCTATTAAGAAAAAAGTAGGCAATGGGGATAACACCATGTTCTGGGAAGAGCTTTGGAAGGGTGAAGTTCTTTTCAAGAATTTATTTCCTAGATTGTATGCTCTTGAAACGGTCAAAAATATTAGTGTGGCGGATAAAATGGCGCAGCCTTCTTTGGATTCTTCTTTCAGACGTAATGTTAGAGAGGGTGCTGAGCAAGTTTAAATGGCTTCGTTGCTTTCTCTTTCAGAGGGTCTTATTCTTCCTAACATGATCGATAGATGGACGTGGTTGATTTCGGGAGACGGAGAGTTTTCAGTCTCTTCGGTTAGAAACTTCATTGATGATAGAATTCTTTGAACGGTTGGCTCTAAAACTCAATGGTGTAAGTATGTCCCGATTAAGGTAAATATTTTATCTTGGAGAGTCAAGCTTAATAATCTCCCTATGCGCCTCAACTTGTCTCGTAGAGGGTTGGAGCTTCATTCTATTTTATGTCCTTCTTGTAACCTTGCGGTTGAATCTACAGATCATCTTTTTTTTAGTTGTTCCATGATGAAAGGTTTGTACACTAGTATAGCTAAATGGTGGGATGTTAGCATGCCGGAGTTTTCCTCTTTCGAAGAATGGTGGGAGTGGTTCTCTAATCTTATCTCTCGTCCAAGTTAAAGATGCTATTGGAAGACGTTTTTTTATGTTACATGGTGGTTGGCTTGGAATTTCCGCAACAAGTCTATCTTTGGTCCTAATATTCCGACGAAAGCTCGTTTATTCGACGATATTGTAGCTTTCTCTTTTACTTGGTGTAGATCTAGAAGCAAACTTAATTTTAGTCGGTTAGATTGGTTGAAAAACCCAATATTAATTTCCTTGTAATTTATTCCTAGCTTCTTGCTAGTGTTTTAATGAATCTACTGTTAAAAAAAAATAGTACACAACCACACATTGTACCTGTAAAGAACAGTTACCATAAATGTTGTTCGACCTGTGGTCTCTTTTCTTTCCATTATTGTACCTGTAAAGAACAGTTACCATAAATGTTGTTCGACCTTTTTTCGGACTTTTCCATGTATTCCACAAGCTTTTATTGCCAAATATAATAGAATCTTATATGGACGTCATTTTCTACTTTTGAAGAAACCACAATATTTTAAAAGTTGAGTTTAAAGAATATGATCTATCTACTTGATATGGTTTATTTATTCGCATATAGTAAAAGTCGAAGCAACGATCAGAGTTATATATTCGAAAATATGCATATGTATCACGTCGTTTTAACATCTATATGGTACTTCATGACTCATTTCTTTTCAAACGGCACGTATATCAAAACCCAATATGCAAGTCAGTAGCTAGGGAGTACAATGGATCCTTAATGACAAAGTAGAATAGAGCATTAAAAGGATTTAGGAGCGACTCTTTCCGACTAAAGCATACAATGCATGACCATCTTTAAGAAAGTGCAAGTGGTATCATTGATAATGGTCACCGTTTGATGAGGACCACAAAATTTAATGCACTTTTAGCGTATATATACACAATATGATCGAGTCTTTAGTTTAATTAGCTCATGCACTACTAATACATGTGTATCTTGTGTGCTTAGTTGAAGGAGCGCAGCCATCGAAATCCATAAAATGGATCCAGAAAGTTTTACATCATTTAGGATAAGCTCTTTGTTTGATCTTTTAACCGTAAATTGTTTGGCTTCTAAAGCACCAATGGATCCAGTTTTGTTATAATACAAATGTAGCTAGTCAAAACAGAACAGGAAAAAAAAAACTAGTAACGAACAAAAGAAAATAAAAACAAATTTTGTTATAAAAGATTATTTATTACAGTATACAAAAGCAAGGTTATAAATAGCGTGAAACGTGGCGTGGCAGCATAGCCAAGCCTCAAGTTTTAGCGTGAGGCGTTGCATCATAGCGTTTTTAAGGCGTGACTCAATGTGGCAAAAAATATTTATAGAGTGGTCAAGATTAGTTAGCTACTAGGCTTAAAATTGAGTTATGGAGTTACCAAGCTCGAATCTCATACAACCCAAATAATAAATACTTGTAAATAAGCTTAATTATAATAAATCTCTTAAAAGCTTAAAAAAAGGAGTCACGCCTTGCGCTATAGCGCGCTTTATCACGCCTTATAACGCTTTATTGTACGTCACGCCTAAAGATAATGCCTTGATCTGTTTCGTAACGTGAAGGTCACGCCTTACTTTATAGCGCCACTATAGCGCGCTTTTTAGAACCCTGTGCAAAAGTAATACAGCTTATCTACAACAACCTTATGGTAAAAAAACATGTGGTATATGTAAGTTTTCAAAAATCAAAATGATTAAATCTAGCCGATTGAACGTGATGGTTATCAAAATCTTGATGTGGGGTCTTTATAATTATTGGTTGGAAATTGAAATATTTATGTCCACAAAAATAAATACATTAGTAAAATGGATATTCGTTTACGCAAAGTGAAATGCAAAAACTCTTGATATTTTCTTCAATCGACCAATCACATTTGACTTGGAATAAGATAATGGAATGCTACGGTTCAAAGATAATGGAAGGTATAAAAATGTATTTGTCATTTTATATTCCTTTTAAGCTATGTGTCATGACTCGCACGATTGAGTGGGTCGTTTACGAGGTTAATACGTATTCTGGATTGTTTTTTAAGGGTTTTTACTCTAGTATAATATATTTACTCACGAACGAAATAGAGTACAAGAAGAGAGGCTAAGTGCCTAACTTGCTTACAAAGACAAACGCATCCTCTATGCTTCAAACAACTAACTAACGAAAATGACATACCAAACTCGCATAAATCAAGCAAACCTAACCGAAACAAAACATAGAAATAAATAACGTATACGACGATGAGGAAAGTTGAGAACAAGGACTTAACCTGCATCACGTACAAGCTGAGCGAATAGCTTCCAAGAGAATATCAACATTCTTCGACTTCTTATAGCGAAATGCAAGAAGGTCAAGACGAACTATAGCCAGGATAATTTCAGTGGCGTGTTCTTTAGTCCTTTTCCTCTTTTGAAAAATACGAAAGTTCCTCTCTTTCCATATGAAATAAACCGAGGCAGCAAACACCAGCTTGGGGAGGGAGGACTCCTTTAACCGATCGAAACTTGGATTTGTGGATAAGCCAAGTAATAATATCATTCAACGCGATAGCTGTAGTAGCATTTCTACCAATAACTTAACCGCATTCCAAACTTGAGACCAAAACAAGCATTCAAAGAAGAGATGCTTATGGGTCTTAAACTTATGTTTAACCACTAACCAAAGGACAAAGTGTTGGAATTAGTTATCTAATAACTTATTATTACACATAATAATATACGAGCTACGCAGCGGAAAATAAACACATATAGCCAATATAATTAACATAAAACATAAACGGAAAATCGTATCGTATAGCAATCAAGCTATGGAAGAACCTGAGCTTCTTCAAAATATGCACGTGTATTACACCGTGCGAAACCAATCACCGAGTTACTAATGTAAGTAACATCTACGTGTATCCACACTACACGTTACCCGATATCACTCGAATGCTAGTTCCCGAACTAACGAATACCGAATACTAGAAAATCAAACTTCGGATTTCCTCTTGCGAGGCTTCCTTGGATCGACTAGAGAAAAGAGAAGAGGATAAGGGATGGAGATAAATGATAACAAATGACCTTCATATATAGGGGTGGGATTAGGGCATTTAAGTATGGAAACTTAGGGACTAATTAAACAAAGCCCACCCTCCCGTTTCTTTTGGTTATGGTCGGCCAAAACAAAGCCCCAAACACCCCTTGAGTTGACTTTTTGACTTTGTATAATTGTTATGTACATTACATATTTATTAAGGGGCGTAAAGTTAATTATTCGTAAACGAACTAATTAACGGCCGTTAAGTATTCTATCGTTAGAATTTTAATAAATATAATAAATATACGCCTATATTATTATATATATTAATAGAATGATATCTATGTGTATACGTGTGTGACCTTGTAGGCTCACGTATTTATAGCCGTATAAATATCAGTATGACATGAGCCCTTCGCAACAGCTCCCATTTTCGAATGTCAGTGTCATAGAATATAACATACTAATATTGACGAGTAGTCTAGCAACATCATCAATGCTCCTAGAAATACATGAGTATGGTTTCAATAAACATCTCAGACTTTAATGGTTCAACTTAATTCAAACTTTTGTTTCAGATACAATGTTAAATATGGATATGGATCAAAAGTCATTCCATAATTTAATGATTCTGTTTCTCGTTTTCGTATTGATCTAGATTACCAAATGTAAAAAGAATCATTTTAACTACACTTTGGGCATGACCATGCAAACAACTGATCAACCCAACGAGGGGCCCAGTAAGTATCTAGCTCCCAAACACGTGGAGCAACAAATTCTATTTTGACTACAAGTGTCATTCATGTGCTTCAAAATATTTCTGAAAATAGCTTTTATAACTACCTTATTCAGCATAGCAGTTGTCTATAATCAAGAAATGCAATCCATACATGCAAGACATGCTTGCATCTCAAGTATGAGGATAAGCAAACTCTACCATATGTGTAACTCAATTAATGACGCCGATCCTTAAAGTGATTAATACAAGGTGGGGTATCCAATATTCAACCACAATGAATAACATGTGAGTTTGGCAGAATCATCTTCACATATTCAACAGAATATAACCAACCTCTCACATTTGTCTTAATTCATTAATATTTCCATATTGTTAACTAACAATGGACATAGTTAAGAATGCAACAAGTCATTTATGGTTTTAAACATACAAATATAGGACACAATTATTATAAAATGAAAACAATAATACCACATATATTAATTCACTTGAAAAATAACAATCGTTTAACATACCTTTATCCAAATACTAACTAATACATCACATATTTACATGAGACTACTAGCAGGACAAACACCAATTGCCATAGCATGTTCAAAATGCTTGTTATATGGCATTGGCTTTGTAAATGGATCAACCAAGTTGTCATCTGTGTGAACGAATGTAGTGATATTTCCTTTGATAATGTCTGGCTCCTTTCATAATTTCGGGATCATTGGCGAATGATATTGCAGGCATATTGACGCATAGCATCTCCATATGTCTTTAATTGGTTGGCATGACATTTCCAAGTCCATCAATAAAATTTCTCTTCCAGACTGTTAATACAAATGAACCGTAAAAACGTTTATTTATATTTTACGATCTATTCGTGTTTTGTCAATAGCAAAACATAAAATCAACGGAAGTAGAAACTAAAGTTTAATTAATACGTCCTTAAAACCAGATAGTTTTTTCCTAGACCTCAGACCATCATCTCATTCTAATTATCCTAACCATACAAATTTTAAACACATTCACTTTGTTATATTTGTACAAAACACATAAATATATTTTTAGAATAAAAATGTACAATTTGTGACTAAGATTATATAATAACCAAGTATACCTTAAATGGTATTTTTCCTACAAAAGACAAGGGTTTAATACATCATTGCCATGACTTCACAACAAATCTAGAAAATATTTTGTTTGCAATCTAAATTCGGAATTTCTTCAGATAGGAGAGAACACGGTTCCATGCCTTGTCATTTCTCTTGTTTTTTAAGGCATCTATTAACATGTTTTTTCCTTACTCTGCATATCAGCTAACATGCTATCTTTGAACATGTCCTCTTTTCATTTTAGTGTTTTGGTGAATTTCTTAATTAGAGAAGTTGTGCCGACTTTTGCATACGAGATCAAGCATCAAGGTTCACTTGTAGCAAGTATCTCTCATCACATAAAGATCTAACTACTGATCTCAAATCAACATATCCCATCATTTTCAAATTCATGTATGTATGTCATATAGTGTTAGGAGCATTTAGATAAGTTTGAGAAAATATATTGTATTAGATACGATATTTAAGGATGGATCTACCTTTGTTAGATCTTGGTAATATAGGCTTTGGCAACACCTAGTAGAGGGGTAGCATTGTGGGATTTTGTTCCTTCCATTTGGGACAAAAAACTGGTATTAGTTATTACCATACAAACGGTAAGCAAGTATTGGATTGGTTCATCCATATAAGAACTCGGTATTTAGCTTAATACCGGATAAAGGGTAAGCGATGTTGTGAGGCTTCTCTGCCACTTAAAGGAGTTTTGTTGGGGTGTCTAATTGTTTACTAACCTCTCGAGTAGGTTACTCGAAGAAGTGGAGTAGGTGCAAGGTAAGAGACCCCTTGTAGCCGAAACACTGATAAATTTCTTGTGTGTTATATCCTTTACTCATATAAGCTATCCCGTCAAACCACTATAAATACTTGTGTTTTATATATATATATACATATATATATATATATATATATATATATATATATATATATATATATATATATACACACACACATATAGATCTACAAACCAACTAAAACAATTAAATCAAAATTTTAATTGGTAAAACTATTCAACCCCCCTTCTAGTTTTCCACAACTGGTATCAGGAGCAATTTATCAAAGTTTTTTAAAGTATATATTGTATTTTAAAATCTTTAAAAGCCGATCAAGTGAATTTCGAAAACTACTAATATCTTTCAGATCTATTTGTGTTATCTTTTTTTAACGAAGAATGAAGGATCATCAAGAATGGTCTTGGATACTTTGACGCTAACTACGGAATCACGAAAAGGTATATTATAGTCTCTTCTCTTTATATTTTATAACCAACTTCTTTTGGGTATTAAATAGTTTAGTTCTATTTAATACTGCTGGACTGGGCCGAAATTCGGACTTGGCCCACTAAGCCGGTTCCACCAGTTCTATGAAAGAATGGAACCGGCTAGGCTTAGCCAAAGGAACCGCATGATCTGTTAGATTTAAAAAAATTATATTTGTATTCTTTGGGTTTAAAATAAAATAAGTGGGCTAAACTTTAAAAGATCTAAATTAAAAAACCTTTTTGGTTCTTAAAAAAATATTGCAACCTACATCGGGTCATGACTGTCTCATTTGAACTTAAATTGCGAAAAGGTACACAATTCCTTATCTTCTCTAAATCTAGTTGCATCATATTTTGTATTTGAATTAATTGTAATATGCTATGTGCTTTATGATATTTCCCAAAATGTGATTTCAATGTTTGGGTCTAACACACCTCGACAACTTCTTCCTTAGAACTTCTTCAAATAATTTGCTTCTCATCAGAGTTATGCTATCTAAACACGATATTGCGGGTATTAAACCTACTCATTTAAAATTTAAACCTTGCTCACACTCTCCCATAAAACTAACGGCACACCTTCTTTTTAAACTCCTCTCCTCCACTACCACTCTCATCCATTTCAAAAATCAAACCACTTCATTTTCCCTCTCACTCGAAGATTCACCGATCAACACCATTCATGGATACTCTTTTGGAAATTCTAAGCCCGTCATGATTGTTATTATCATCTCACTACTTGTGCTCCTCTAACCAATCTTCAAGTTCCCGCATGGAGACGTGTTCTTTATTTTAGGCGCTTATATTACCATTGTATTTCCCATACTGTGTATCGTATTATACGCTAAAATATAATATATGTAATGTATTTT
>BQNB010031976.1:6442-37090 GCA_026074375.1 Tanacetum coccineum
TACTTTATTAAAACATGAGTTTGAGGAAGTACAATAGGGTTTTAAGGCCCTAAAATCGTCCATAACAGCTGCTAAACGAACTAGGGTTCGTACCCTCTTTTTATTCTAAAGTTACACCCTCAAAACCCTAAATTCGGGTTTGTATATATATGAAAAACGTTGTGACGGCGTCGCATTTTAGTCATAACGCCGTCATGAAAGAGAATATTCTAGATAATGGGCTGGGTCGAGATCTCTAACGCCGTCATGAAATATGTGACGCCGTCATGAGATGCATCGTGACGGCGTCATGTAGAAACAGTGACGCCGTCTCCAGCTGTTGAGAACATAATCTCGAGAAATGTTGGTGTAGGTCCGTAATCTTGTCCGTTTCTTCTCCAAATGAGCCCAAGTTACGCGTAATTCTTCCAAATGCCCTCTAAATGAGAAATACCTAAAAAAGAATGATTAAGTACCTATTTGGAATGGAATTAGAGTTAATGCTGGTAACTCAAAATTAATGCTGCTAGGCATAACTTACTACTACTATTGAAAGTTATTGATGCTAGTCATAAACTTACAACTACTGGTGAACGTTAATGTTGTTGAGGGTATTTTCATAAATACTTCGATCAAGGGTTTCAATCACTTATTTAATTGATTTCATTCAATCATATACTCTCTAATCACAAACCCTAACTCAATTTTATCATTCATCATCAAAATCCAACATAATGTCAACCCTAAAGTTTGCTGATACCCACAACATGATCGTGTTTTTGTCTAAACCCACTAAAATTGAAGGGTTTGAGCAATTTGTTGATTTTCTGAATGCAAACCCTATAAGTATGCACTAACGATCAATCCTACAATCTATACTTCGTGCATTGAGCAATTCTGGGCTACTGTCAAAGCAAAAACTGTCAATGCGGAAGTACAGTTACAAGCCCTAGTGGATGGAAAGAAGGTAATCATAACTGAATCCACTTTAAGAAGAGATCTTCAACTAGAAGATGCTGAAGGTGCTGATTGTCTACCCAATGCTACCACCTTTGAACAGCTTACACTAATGGGGTATGAGAAAATTTCTAAAAGGCTAACATTTTATAAAGCATTCTTTTCCCCTCAATGGAAATTTCTTATTCATACTATTTTACAATGCCTAAGTTCAACTACTGCATGGAATAAATTAGTAGCACTTTGGATTCTGCAATTATCTGTTTAGCTACAAACCAGAAGTTCAACTTTTCAAAGTACATTTTTGAAAGTATGGTTAGAAATGTGGAGAATGTGGCTGGCAAATTCTTGATGTATCCAAGGTTTGTACAAGTCTTTTTGGATAAACAACTTAAAGGGGTGCCTACTCACAAAAGAACATATGTTGCACCCTCTCATACTAAGAAGATATTTAGAAACATGAAAAGGGTAGGAAAAGGATTTTCTAGAAGGGAAACACCCTTATTTCCAACAATGATGGTACAAGCTCAAGAAGAAATGGGTGAAGGTTCAGCAAATCCTACTGATCCCCATCATACACCCACCATTATTCAACCATCAACATCACAACCTCAAAGGAAACAAAGACCTAAGAAGCCAAAAAGAAAGGACACTGAGATACCTCAGTCTAGTGGTCCTACAGACAATGTAGCAGATGAGGCTGTCTATGAGGAGATGGATGACAGTTTAGAAAGGGCTGCCACTACTGCTACTAGCTTAGATGCAGAGCAGGACAGTGGTAACATCAATAAGACCCAATCTAAGGCAACACCTAATGAACCAAGTTCCCCAGGAACTAGTTCAGGTGGTGGTCCCAAGCACCAAGAAACCATGGGGGATACTTCTGCTCGAACTAGGTTTAGGAGAGTATCTAAACAATCCAATGATCCACTGCTCACAAGAGGTAACACATTTCAAAGTGGTGAGGATAGTCTGAAACTTGAGGAATTGATAGCATTGTGTACAACTTTACAACAGAGAGTTCTTGATTTGGAGACAACAAAGACCACTCAAGGAAATGAGATTGCTAGCTTGAGAAGGAGGGTCAGAAAACTAGAAAAGAAAGATTGGAAAAGAACTCATAAGCTCAAAAGATTATACAAGGTTGGTTTGAGTATAATGGTTTAATCCTCTGAAGATGAAGGTTTGGGTGAAGAGGATGCATCCAAACAGGGCAGGATAGCTGACATTGATGCTGCTAAAGATATTTACCTGGTCAATGTTCATAAAGATGAAGATATGTTTAGAGTAAATGATCTTGATGGTGATGAGGTGGTTGTTGAAACTGAAGTTGCTCATGAGGTGGTTGTTGAAACTGAAGTTGCTTCTAAAGATGTGAGCTTAAGTGTTGATGAAGTTACTTTAGCTCAAGCACTTGCAGCTTTGAAAAATGCAAAACTCAAGGCTGACAAGGTTGTGATACAAGAACCAGAGCAGGGTATAATTACAACAACAACTGTTGCTACAACAGTTATAACTGCTATCATAAGACCCAAAGTTAAAGGGCTTGTTATTCATGAAGAGGAGCAATCAACTACACCAACAGTTTCTTCTCAACAACCATCACAGGTCAAGGTTCAAGACAAGGGTAAAGGAATCATGGTAGAAGAACCTTTTAAGATGAAGAAGAAAGATCAAATCAATTTTGATGAACAAGAAGCTATAAGATTACAAGCTGAGTTTGATGAAGAAGAGAGAATTACAAAAGAAAAGGATGAAGCCAATATAGCCTTGACTAAAGAATTGGATGATATTAAAGCTAAAATTAATGCTGATTATCAATTGGCTCAAAGACGGCAAGCAGAGGAGCAAGAAGAGTTGACTGATGCGGAAAAGGCAAGATTGTTTGTACAACTCTTGGAGAAAAGAAGAAAACACTTTGCAGCAAAGAGAGCGGAAGCGCAAAGGAACAAACCACCAACCAAAGCTCAACAGAAGAAGACCATGATTACTTATCTTAAGAACATGGAAGGTTGGAAGCACACAGACTTGAGATCTAAAGACTTTGATTCAATCAAAGAGTTGTTTGACAAAGCTTTCAAGAGGGTGAACACCTTTGTTGACTACAGAACTGAGTTGGTGGAAGAAAGTTCCAAGAAAGCAGAAGTAATGGAAGAGAGTTCCAAGAGAGCATAGATAGCATAAGAAAGCAGTTCAAAAAGAGCAGGAGATGAGCTAGAACAAGAGGTTACTAAAAAGAATAAGATAGATGATGATCAAGAAGCAGCTAAGACAAAAGATCTTATGGAAATTATTCCTGATGAAGAGGAAGTAGCAATTGATGCTATACCTTTAGCTACTAAGCCTCCAAGCATTATTGATTGGAAGATCCTTAAAGAAGGAAAGATCATCTACTTTCAAATTATAAGAGCTGATGAAAGTTCAAAGAGGTACTCAGCCTTTATTCAAATGCTTAAAAGCTTTGACAGGGAAGATTTAGAAACTCTGTGGAAATTGGTAAAAGCTAAGCATGGATCAACAAGGCTAGAAGAAGGCTATGAGAGAGTGCTATGGGGTGATCTAAAGACAATGTTTAAACCTCATGTAGAAGATACAGTGTGGAGGAATCTACAAGGAAACAAAGTGTTGATTTGGAAACTATTTGATTCCTGTAGAGTACATTTTCTGATGTTGCAATCTATGCATATCTTTATATTGGTAGAGAAAAAGTATCTCCTTACACCTGCAAAAATTATAAATATGTGTTATCAGCTTCTTAAGCTCATCACAAAACAACTCAAGAATTAATGAAGTGTTTGGAAGCATCCTCCTGGTGATTAATGAAGCTTTCAATGAAGAAACTTGAGATTTTGAAGAAGAATATCAAGTTTAGGGGAGGATTGTTGGGATTAAAATACTTCTTGATGATCTTAGAGTTACTGCTGCTCAGGTTTGTGTTACTACTGCTAGCACAAAGATAATGAAAAATATGCTAAGTAGTTACTACTGCTAGTGTAACTTAGTACTGCTAGACTGCTAGAGTAAAGTTAGTACTGCTGGTGAAGATTGAAGAAAATATATTAAGTAGTTACTACTGCTTATACACAGTTAATGTTGTTGGTGTATAAGTTACTACTGCTTGTTCAGAGTTAATGCTGCTGGTATAAGAGTTACAACTGCTGAAAGATTACAACTGCTGAAAGATAAAGATTGCTTGAAGATCAAGATTACTTATGAGATAAGGATTATTATTTATAGAATAGATCTTTGAGAATAATCTAAGTCTTAGTAATATATTGTAAATCGACTAGGACTCCTTGATGTATAAAAGGAGGTCTTAGGGCATAGAGTTAGGTGTAAGTCAGTCAATATACATTGTCATCTAGAATTCGTAGCTTCAAGGTTTTGTAACCCTAATACTAGTTAGAGTATTCATATTAATATATTGAAGCTTTGTTTGTTAATCAGTGTGTTCATTAGAATTACTATTCTATTGCATATTCTTCTTATTGATCAAAGATTAGATTCCGCATAATCTTTGATATATTTTACAAAGTTTCTACCATAGTTGTGTAGGATTTATCTTGCATAACTAAACCTTACACAAGCTAAGGAATTCAAGATTTATTCAAGTGGGATCAACACTAATCTTTATAGTAGTAGTATAAGCAAGACTCATCGGGTTGTTATCCTTCACTCGGGGAATAGGTTAGGAAGGCTTGATCACGGTCTAACATAATTCTAAGGGTTGAGAGAAGATTAATTTTGTGTTTTTATATTTTATGAAAAGCAAGTAAGTCATATAATTGGAGAGGTTGGTTTGGTTTTAGCTATTAAACTAAATAATAATCTAAACTAATGGTGATAACAATGTAATAAAAGATTGTGTTTATTTAATCATGTATTGCTCCCTAGATTGCTTCTCCTAGTGTGTATTCTTGTCACACCTTGATGTGATGATCTATGTAGATTATTTCCAAGTCATGAACGAATTACACGAACCCCGCCAGTCCTACTTAGTATTCCTTTAAGAACAACATCAATAAGGTGTATGAAGACAATTACAATGCCCCTAATGTTATAGCTAAGTTGCATTAAGTATATTAAGAGATGGATTCACCCATATTAGGGGCAATGTATTAGGAAGAAACTACCCGATGGTATCCTTTCTACACAATCATGTTTTCCTAGACATATCAACAGCGATGCAAACAAAAGTTGGTTTTCTAAGGCCTGACATGCACATCCATTACAAGAAGCAACACCAATAAGATCTACATTCTAGGTTTCATACAATCATAAATAAACACAATAGGAGGTTTAGCCAAGCATGTTAAAGATAAAGCAAGAACATAGATGAATCAAACAACACATAGACATATTGAATGATTAAATAAACCTTACTTGATTAAAACATGAGTTGGAGGAAGTACAATAGAGGTTTTAGGCCCTAAAATCGTCCCTAACAGCTGCTAAACAAACTAAGGTTCATACCCTCTTTTTATTCTAAAGTCACACACCCAAAACCCTAAATTCGGGTTTGTATATATAGGAAAAACGTTGTAACGGCGTCGCGTTTTAGTCGTAACGCCGTCATAAAAGAGAATAATCTAGATAATGGTTTGGGTCATGATCTCTGACGCCGTCGTAAGTGTGACACCGTCGTGGGATGCGTCATGACGGCGTCACGTAGAAACTGTGACGCCGTCTCCAGCTGCTGAGAACATAACCTTGAGAAATGTTAGTGTAGGTCCGTAGTATTGTCTGTTTCTTCTCCAAATGAGCCAAAGTCACGTGTAATTCTTCCAAATGCCCTCCAAACGAGAAATACCTGAAAAGGAACGATTAAGTACCTATTTTTGGCATAAATGCAAAATTTAGGGGGTTAAACGACCCCGAAAAAGTGTTTAAAATGACACATCATCAAACACCAAGTAATTGATTAGGTGAGTTCAGTGGTGACATGTCCAAAATATACAAAGACCCATTTTGACCTATTTGGTAAATAACTTAGAAAAATCAGCTGACCCGTTGCCACCCATGCTACTTTTGTATCTCCCAATTCAACCCTCGAAGATCAAGAAATCGACCAATAAAGACACACTTTTGCTTAATCGGGTCACATCAACCAGGTCCAGTGTTTGTCATCTTTTATACAACTGATCAAGAATCAATACCATTCCCTTCTTTGGAATGGGTGTTGGTGTGTATGTACTAAATGAAACTAGAACTCAATATCTTCGAATACGTTGGGTGGCACGCCTTCTAACTCCTTACGGTGTTTTTATACTAAAATAAGAATAACCAAAGAACTGCAGAATAGATACGGCCGGAAACCACCATAAACCTAGCAATACTGCCGTATCCCATAAGTTGGATATGCCGTATTGAACTACCAGGCCCAAACTGTGCATAAACATATGCAGAAAACCCCTTTTTGACCCAAAACATGACTTTCAGGACTCTATACTTTACAAGGACTTCCAGAATACATTTAAACATAATAATACATCATTTTCTTAACACTCGTGGTCTTAATGACTCACAAAAACTTTCTTTACAAAGTGACGGGTGTTTTGCCAAACTGCCGCGTTTAGACCCCATTAGCATACACGACACACATATTTTATAACAAAATAATTGGACACATGACCTTAACAATTACAAACCATTAGGAACACTGGGGGGTTCAACCATGATTCAAGTCTCGACATCTACTTTAACTACATGTCAAAACTCGACAAGTACTTCCCACCACCTAATGCCTTAATCTGCATTACTTTCTTGCATTGTACCTATAAAACATTGCAACTTAAACATGTAATCTTTCCTTATAATAAAAAGGACCATACAAGGGTCATCATATTTCATTTATCACATTAATATTATACATAGATGAGGTGACCCATTTATTATATACCTTTTGTCGGGTCGTTTAACCTCCAAAATTAATGTGTTATTTATCCCAAAAATAAGGTACGTTAATCGTTCTTTTTTCAGGTATTTCTATTTTTAAGACATTTGGATAATTACACGAGACTTGGGCTCATTTAGAGAATAAACGGATGAGATTATAAACCAACAACAAGACTCTGACGATTTGTGCTTACAGATGCCATGGAGACGGGTGTCACAAGCTATAACAAGACGCCGTCATAACACAGTCAAGTAACGACGTCACAACATTTCAATGACTGCTTACAGCCCGCACCGACTCAAACGCATATCAAGAAGATTCATACTTAAGACGGCGTCAACGACTAAACCGATGCCGGTCACGGTCGTTTTTCTATGAAATACAACCCGAATTTTAAGGGATTTGAGTGTGTAACATAGAATAAAAAGAGGGTACGAACCCTAGTTGCGTTAGCAGCTGTAAAACGGATTTTAAGCCTAAAAACCCGATTGGTACTTTCTTCCCAATCATGTTTCTAATCAAGTATTTTACTGTAATCATGCAATATGTCCTAGTGTGTTTGAATTTATTGTTCTTGTTTATCTTTAAATGCTCTGCTAAGACCTATTATTGTAGTTTATTTTAAGATTTGTAAAAACTTAGATGTAAAATCTTAGTGGTGTTGCTTCTTGTATGGATGGCACGTTAGGTCTTAGAAAACCACTTTTGTCGTATATCGTTTTTGTAATATGTCCTAGGGAAACGTGATTGTGTAGAAAGGATCAACGGGTAACAGTCCTTCATACTACTTGCCCCTAATATGAGTTATCCACTTTTAAAATATTGTCATATGGCACTTAGTGTACACCTAGGGGCCGGGGTAATAGTCGTCATATCTGCCTTACTTATGCGTTGCTCTAGCGCATACAAAGTAGACGCGGGTCATGTACTTCTTCATGCTTTAGGAAATAGTTACACAGATCATCACAAGTGTGACAAGGCAACAACACTAGGAGAAGCAATCTAGGGAGTAATACATGATTAAATAAACACAATCTTTTATCTTATTGTTATCACCAGTAGCGTAGTTAATATTTAGTTTAAATAGCTAAAACCAAACCTCTCTCTAATTATATGATTTACTTGCTTTCCTATAAACATAAAAATACAAAAAGAATATTCCATCAACCCTTAGAATTTTGTTAGACCGTGATCAAGCCTTCCCAACCTATTCCTCGAGTGAACGATAAATAACCCCGAGCCTTGCCTATACTACACTACAACGATTAGGTGCACTGCCTAGGGAGTTGTAAAACTTCTCGTGTAGAATTCCTACGACGACCGCACATTAAGTTTTTGGCACCGCCGCCTAGGGGATAGTTAGGTTTTGATCATAGTTTAGCTTAGTTCTACTTGCTTAAATCCTTTCAAGTAAGATTTAATTCCCGCACATTAGCTTTCTTGTAGTCTATCTCTTTCTTTGTTTTTTTTTGTTTCATAAATCTATCACCATGACACGTAGCGCCGTTAAAAGGTTAGCGGAACCTCTAGACGAACTCGAAAGAGAATTCTGAAGGCTTAAAAGAGCCGCCTTGCGATCACATCAAAACGAATCCCTCGCTGTTGCCGGAAGAAACCTCTATGATGATGAAGCTTCTTCGTCCAACAACACCGGACCTAACCCGCCAACCCCCCTAACCTTGCATGAACATTTTCGCCCCACATCCTCTGGTTTCCAAAATCCAATCACTGTTCCAACCGAACAAATCAGAAGAATCGTCGACTCACGCGACATCTGGTTTATTCAAAATACATGCACATTCCAAGGGCTGAAAACCGAGGACCCCCTCCACCATGTTAAACATTACTTAAGTATCATTGATAACATACAAGCTGATAGAGCCACAAAGGATACATCTAGGTTAAGATTCTTCCACTTCTCCCTCAAAGGAAAAGCGGCAAATGGCTTGACAGGATACCCCCCACTCAAGTCACGACATGAGATCAACTCGTTTTACGATTCCTCGACCATTTCTTTCCGGTTGGACATACCTCGGCCCTTAGAGACTTAATCCTTCGATTCAAATAAGGGGACGACGAACCCATTAAAAGTGCTGGATTCGATTCCAGGACTTAATTAACCAAGTCCCCTATCATGGAATACATAAATGGCTTCTTATACAAATCTTTCATGATAACATATCCCAAGACGATCGTAGGAAACTCGATCAGTTCACTCAATTCCGCTTCCACTCTCTCCCCCCCCCCTCCCCCCCCCCCCCCCCCCCCTCCCCCCCCCCCCCCCCCCCCCCACCCCCCTCACCAAAGAAGAAGGGTGGATTAGAATTGAAGAATACGTCCAGTACCAAGATGATCTCTAGGATGACGTGTCGCCACCCATGAACATTTCCTCCATTTCAGAAACAGTACAACCTACATTCAGGGGCGCCTAAAAAGGGTTTGCAATCAAATCTCCTACCTTGAAACACCTGCTCGAGAGGTTGGGCTAAAAACCCCCTGCCTAATCTGCGACTACTGCGGAGGATCTCACGAGGCCGATGAATGCAAGCAACTTGCCAGGCCGAACAAGTAGCCATCCGAGGGAGACATCAATATGACCCTTCTTCTGAGTCTATCAGACGACACACCTCACCATGAGAGGAACAGCGAAACTAAAGGAATGGAGGAGGCCTCGAATGGACTGTCAGAAGCAAGTTTGAGGACGAGCTCGCCAACTTCATGCTCGAAAAGAAGTCTCACGCAAAAGGGATAGAAGATATGTTTGTCCAACACCGTAAGGAACTGCGTGAATAATACTCTCAAATACTCTCAGCAATTAACAAAAGCGAAACCTCCAAACCTGAAGCACCAACTTTTGCCATAACAACCAGATCAGGAATTATCACACAAGACCCACCTTTTCCGGCCCCACCACGACCAGAAACTGACAACCTTATTGAAAAGGAAAGGCCTGAGGACGCCGAACTAAGCATTACACAAGAGCCTGCCCCTCGACCATCCATCCTTTACCAGCCTTCCAAGACATCCAATCTACCCTTTCCGTCCAAACTAAAAAAGCAGAAAAATAATGACGAGGATGAGCGGCTTCTCTCAATCTTTAAGCAAATTTATATCAATCTGCCATTCCTTGAAGCAATGATTCACATGCCAAAGGGAGCCAAAGTTTTGAAAGATCTACTTTCGCATAAGGAAAAACTTAAAAAAGCAGCCTCCTTGGTCAAACTTAGTGAAGAATGTTTCGATATTATTCAAAGGAGTCTGCCCCAAAAGGAAGGAGACCCAGGAAGCTTCACACTGCCATGTCTCATCGGACCTCTGGCAGTAAAGAACGCCTTGGCTGATTTAGGGGCAAGTATTAACTTCATGCCACATTCTCTCTTCCGACGATTAGGGATTTTTGAACTCAAACCTACCAAAATAAGTATTCATCTTGCTGATCGGTCTATCTAATACCCCATTGGTGTCTGCGAGAATCTATTGGTAAAAGTAGGAAAATTCATTTTCTCGGTCGATTTCATAATTTTAGAGATGGACGGAGACGAGCTAGTCCCGATTATTTTAGGACGACCCTTCCTTGCCACAGCAAGGGCAGTGTTTGACGTACATGAAGGAAAACTAAGTTTAAGGGTCGGAAGCGAAACCATCACTTTCAACATCAGGAAAACAATGAAATCCAAATACTCCCGCGACGACTACCTATACTGCGCCGATCACATCGCTAAGTTGATCCAGGAATAATGCGTCGATATAGTAAATCATGACGGGAAATGGACTGAAGATGAAGAAGAGGAAGGCTCTAACAAGGCACTCGCTGTTTCTTTCTATCCGAGGACAGAGCCGGTGGAACCACTTGAATGGAAAGCCCTAGAAAATCGACTAAGACCATCAAACGTGGAACCACCCAAACTCGAATTGAAGGAATTACCCGAGTACAGTGAGTAAGCTTTCCTTCAGGAAAACAATCAACTCCCAGTGGTCATCTTATCCGCATTGTCCACCGACAAAAAAATAAGGCTCCTCGAGGTTCTTCAAAATCATAAAGGAGCGATCGCTTGGAGTATTGTCGATATAAAAGGGATTGACCCATCTTTTTGTACTCACAAAATCCTCATGGAAGATGAGTTCAAACCAAGTGTCCAACCTCAAAGATGAGTTAACCCCAACATCAAGAAGGTAATAAAAAGGAAGTTATAAAACTCCTTGACACTGGATTAATCTATCCCATCTCAGACAATCCATGGGTAAGCCCTGTCCAAGTTGTCCCAAAGAAGGGAGGGATGACCGTAGTTAAGAATGAGAAGGATGAGCTCATACTACAACGAACCGTCACTGGATGGCACGTTTGTATCGACTATCGCAAGTTGAATAACGCAACCCAAAAAGATCACTTTCCACTTCCGTTCATCGATCAAATGCTCGAACGATTGGCTGGGCATGAATACTACTGCTTCCTGGATGGGTTTTTTGGATATTTTAAAATCCCTATCTCCCCTGAGGACCAAGAGAAACCCACATTCACCTGCCCTTACGGGACCTTTGCATACAAATGAATGCCCTTCAGATTATGCAATGCCCCAGCCCCTTTTCAACGCTGCGTGACATCAATATTCCATGAACCCATCGAGGATAGCATGGAAGTATTCATGGATGACTTCCCCGTCTTTGGCAGTTCTTTCGACCACTGCCTCAAAAACTTAAGAAGATGCTAAAAAGGTATGAGGAAACCAACCTTGTATTGAATTGGGAAAAATGCCACTTCATGATAAAGGAAGGAATCGTCCTCGGCCATAAAGTCTTAGGTTCTAGGATTGAGGTCGATAAAGCAAAAAACAAGGCAATCTCCAAGCTTCTATACCTAACGAATGTAAAAGCCATTCGAAGCTTTCTTAAACACGTCGGTTTCTATAGAAGGTTCATAAAAGATTTCTAAGAAATCGCGGGCCCAATGACCCAGTTCCTAGTCAAAGATGCACCATTCAACTTCTCTGAAGAATGCATCCATGCATTCAAAACATTGAAACGAGAACTGACACAGGCACCAATTATGATCAAGCCAGATTGGTCATTACCATTTGAAATTATGTGCGATGCAAGTGATTACGTTGTCGGGGCAGTATTAGGACAAAGAATCGACAAACATTTCAAGCCCATACACTACGTCAGCAAAACAATAAGAGAAGCACAAGAAACTACACAACTACTGAAAAAGAGCTTCTGGCTGTTGTCTTTGCATTCGACAAATTCCCTCAATACCTGGTCTTATCCAAGACCATCGTCTTTACAGATCATTCTACCCTACGGTATCTATTCACAAAACAAGATGTAAAACCATGCCTTATTCGATGGATCTTGCTGCTCCAAGAGTTCAATATCGAGTTCCGCGATAAGAAAGGTGCTGAAAATCTAGCAGCTGATCATCGCTCCCGACTCGAAAACCCCGACTTAGGGAAGCTAACCAGGGCTGAGATAAGGGACTTATTTCCTGAAGAGCGATTGATGGAAATCTCCGACGAGAATAACGAACCATGGTACGCCGACTATGCTAACTAATTAGCTAGCCAAGTACCGCCCTTCTGATCCACCCGCCAAGAGAAGCAAAAATTCTTCAGCGACTTAAGGCATTACTTTTGGGATGAACCCTTCCTATTCAAATAGTGTGCTGATCGAATCATACGAAGATGCGTGGCCGGAGATGAAGCAACACAAATTCTTCAACAGTGTCACAGCGGACCATCTGGACGACACTATGGCATCGCCACCACCGCAAGGAAAGTTTTCGAGACCGGATTCTACTGGCCACATATCTTTCGCGATGCACGTAAATTGGTCCAAGTTTGCGATGCGTGTCAGCGGGCCAGAAACATTTCCTCGAGAGACGAAACACCTCAAAAATACATCCAAGTCTGCGAAATATTTGATGTATGGGGGGATAGACTTCATGGGACATATTCCCTCTTCAAACGGAAACAAAATACATCTTAGTAGCTATCGACTATGTATCCAAGTGGGTAGAGGCTCAGGCCTTTCCCACCAGTGCTGCTAGAAACGTAGTGAACTTCCTTAGGAGACTATTCACACGATTCGGAATACCAAAAGCCCTTATTAACGATAGGGGTACTCACTTCTGCAATCACCAAATGGAGAAGGCAATGAAAAGGTATGGAGTGGTTCACCGATTCTCCACAGCATATCACCCTCAGACAAACGGACAGGTCGAGAACATGAACCGACCAATAAATCATATTCTCAAAAAAACCATTGGAAATAACAGGAAGGACTGGTCCTACAAACTAGATGATGCATTATGGGCATTTCGTACGGCATTTAAAACCCCTTTAAGAACAACCTCGTTTAGGATAATCTATGACAAGGCATGCTACCTTCCTGTCGAATTGGAGCATAAGGCATATTGGGCCATAAAGAACTGCAACATGGACCTCACTAAAGCTGGGAAAAACCGGTTCTTACAGATTAATGAGTTGGACGAGATATGGCTTGACGCCTACGAATCATCCATCTCATACAAGGAAAGAACGAAAAGGTGGAACGATAAACGAATAAAACTGCCAATTAACCAGATTACAGAGATAAGGTACTTCTCTTTAACTTACGACAGAGACTATTCCCTGTAAAACTCAAGTCAAGATGGTATGGTCCATTTACGGTTAGCAAAGACATGAAAAATGGAGCAATTGAGCTATACGATGAAGAAGGAAGTGAATTCATCGTTAATAAACAACGGGTAAAGCCATATCAAAAGAACTTATTGGACACCAACAAAATGATGATGTAACTCTCGAAGACGAAGGAGAAGTCATGTAAGAACATGTGACTTCGAGTCTAGCTACAAGCCTCGTTAATAAAGAAAAGCACTTCCTGGGAGGCAACCTAATTTACCTTTCCCGCATATTAGGAGTGTCGTGTGTTTTAATTCTTTACCATTCGTTTTATTATGTTTGAACTATCTTGTAATCATGCTTTGTTTGTCTTTAACCTCGTCTTAATTTCAATCAAAGGTATTTTGCAAACAATAAGTGTAGGGGAATTTACCCGGCTTTTGAGCCAAATTCAAACATGTTAAATAAGTTGTTTAGATTAATTCGCGTCATATGATTGAATTGTGAAATCTTAGGTTTTATGCAACTATTTGTACAGGAATTAACTTATGAAATCAAGTGCATGAAATTTTTCATCAAAAACAAAAATTTCGTTTTCACAGACTGTGGAGACGGCGTCACGATTAACACGCGACGCTGTCACCACGACACCTATGACGGGGTCACACCAACCCCGACGACATCAAACGCTCAGGTCCAAAAAACTAATTTTTTTAATTATTTTTGAAATAAAACTTGCACAACATTTAAAATATGTAATATTCTTTTATAAACTTGCATAAAACCACGATCCTAACAATTCTCTCATCATATCTTTACTGTTTTATCGAGTCGAACCCTAACTGAAAAGAAATTGGATTTTTTTATTTTACAGTATCTGAACTGAATCTTGTTTATTGGCATCCTTTACCTACTCTATTGAATGTTTCAACCTTAACCTTCGAATATGTATATGTGTATGAAGTATTAACATTCTTTTTCAACCAGAGGATAAATCAAACCAAGCCACTGCCTATGAGTCGCCGACTCATTCTTCAACAGGCACGCGGTCAGAGCCCTGGGCTCCTCCCACTGCTTGGGAGCTTACGGTTTCATGTTCTATTTCACTCCCCGATAGGGGTTCTTTTCACCCTTCCCTCACGGTACTACTTCGCTATCGGTCACCCAGGAGTATTTAGCCTTGCAAGGTGGTCCTTCTTGATTCACACGAGATTCCACGTGCCCCATGCTACTCGAGTACGAAGAAGAAGAATCCTAGAACAAAATGAGAAGTAGATAACCAACTTCTAGGAGACACATAATTGACTGCATTGATCTCGGTAGCTACTCCACCCACGGAATTTAAAGAACCCAAAGGAGCATGGGTCATATATTCTGTGAAACGACGTTCTTGCCAAGGTTGTATGTCTTTTTTCAGCCGACTTCTTGGAGGACGATTTAACCAGTTATCGCATGTTTCTTCTCCATTATTGAGCAAACCAGGGGAGTACTAGTTTCTTTTTATTGAATTCTAGAACTTGTTTTAGTGATGCATCCTGAGACCGCATAGTGTAACATTTCTTAATTTTAGGTCATTTTACGACCTCCTATTATTCTTACTATGTTTTTTAGTCCGATACGCGTTGACTTTTAAATTAACTTTTAAGCTAAATCGCGTAGACTAAAAATAATCATTTAACATAAACGGTCACCAAATAAATTAAGGGTTACGTCAAGCAAGTGTTATGAAATTATTAGAAAGGTAATTATTGACTTTGCACGTTTTATTTTTTTATTGATCCCGTAAAAGGGTTACGTTTCATAATCAAAATTCGTTTTGACCACAATCTCGGAAATACTTAGACTTACCTAGACTCAAACCAATAACCACTTTTAATCCTTAAACACAAAAATTATTCAATTATTGTGTTAATAACCCATTATGGCCGAATATGGGTAGACAAAAACCATAATACAATGGATACTTACACAAATCTTGTACAACATCCTTTTAATTAAGTTTTGTACCATGATAATCTTAATAAGATTTCAAACCCTTCTTTCCCTCCATAAGCTTACATGTCACACCCTCCCTAAACAACTAGAAAATCTTCCTAAGTACATGTACAACAAGGGCTAATTAAAGATTGTCCTTAATGTCCCTAATTAGCTAAAACCCATTGTGTAATAACCACTTTGGATCCCTCTTTCTTGCTCTTGATAACCGCGGCTAACACACACATACACATACCATAAGATTATCAAAATCCTAAGAAATCTTGTACCATGATCTTGTACTTAAGGATTTGTACTAGGTGGTTTAATAGGAAAACCATTTGAGCTAACTTGAAACCTCAAAACCACTATATAGGGCATGGTTTGGCTTTAGATTAGGACTAAAGGAGCTAACAAGTTCTTAAGCCTATATAAACTCACTCCCACTTGACCTTAAACATTTTCTCACAACTCTTAAACTCACAAACTCTCTCAATCAAAACCATATGTTTTCTCTTTTGGTTTCGGGTTCATCACAACCGAGACACAACACCACGAAGTGCAAGCAGACACTCTGAGTTATAATCTAGGGATCATTAAGCCCGATTCATACGTTTAAGGGGTTGAAGGCAAGGAAGTACTCAGGTTTAAGCTAGGGCTTGGGGGTGTACCACTTCGGGTTGTCTTCCTAACTCGAAACTAATCTCTAGGACTATTGTAAGTCGCGTTCAAAGCTTATACACATTCATATTATAATTCTTTCTTTGATTTCTAGTCGATTGGTCACGTTAGTTTGTAAATAACAAACTAACGTGAGCAATGCGCATTCTAAATGCAAAGCATGCATGTTATACGCGTACACATATGTATATTATCACTTGTGGGGTGCTAAGAGATGGAAGACGTGATTTAAAAATAAGCTAAGGCCTTTAAAAGTGTTTCACTAAATTACTGAACGGGACCAATAATGAATATTAAAATCCATTTGTAGAATCATGAAAACCACACATAAACTTTTCATGAACACTTGATGGTTTGTCTTGGGAAAGAGTATACGAGCTAATAGAATGATTGCATGTGATAAAACACGATCAAGTAGTGCTTATCGAGTGCTTAACTAAAGACTATAAGCCTTAGAACCCAACTAGTAAGCTTAACGGGCTACAAATGGGTTCGTTAAACCCAACAGGCCATGTCTAAGGGGCCCACAGCTTATTAATAAGCTCCTTGAGCTTATTAAGAAGCCTAATTGTACTTGTGGAACTTATACGAACCATGATGTAATATATTAACCTAACCGGACCCTGATTGGGCTTGGCAGCCCATTACCATAGCCAACCGCAAGCCCATAAGCCACGAATAAGCTTAAACAGCTTATTTGTGAGCTTATGCAGTTTATTAAGCTTATTAGGCTTAGAAAATGCTAATGGACCTAAATTGGACAAGCTTAAACATATACAAACCTTAAACGAGCTCTTAATGGGCCTAAAAGCCCATTAATGAGGCTTATAGCTTATGGAATAAGCCAAGAAGTATGAACAGCTTAAAACGGGCTCATAAGTGCTTATTAAGACTAGAAAATAAGTTGGATCATGTTATAAAACCTTAATGGACCCTTTGAAACATTTCGGGTTAAGGTTATTGGGCTAATGAGCCCAATAAGCTCACCCAAGCTTATTTTTTTAGCTTAACAGTTTCACATAAACCTATATAAGTCAAATGAGTGCTTATGTGCTTTTATAATCTTAAATGGACCATTTATTTGCTTAATGGGCTTTAACGAGTCCAATAAGCTCAAATAAGCTTACCCAAGCTTATTTTTTAGCGTTAATAGTTTCATTAAGCTTAAATGAGCTTAATGAGAGCTTATGTGCTTTTAGAATCCTTATTGGATAATTAATTTGCTTAATGGACTTTAACGAGCCCATTAAGCCCAATAAGCCCAATAAGCTAAAATAAGCTCATTCGAGCTTATTTATAAGCTCATTGAGATTATATATAAGCGCACAGCTTATATGGTTATTTGGAGGCTTTAATAAAACTTTTGTCAATTGTTAAAAACTTAATTGGGCTTATTATTAAAATGCAAATTTTTACAAGTTAAGGGACTAAAAGTGTCAATTTGTAAACTTGAGGGTTAAAACTGCCAAAACTGATTTTATCAGTCTAGGGACTGTTTTTGACATTCTGAAACTTAAAGGGTTGTTTTGAAAGTATAAGGACCTAAAGTGTAATTTTTGTAAAGTTGAAGGACTAAAGGTGTAAATGTGGAAACTTAAGGGTTTAAAATTGTATGTGATGTATATGTGTGTGTGAGTGTGTAAACCATTCTCGTCGAGCTGTTCTTGTAAATATAGAAAACCTAAGGGTATTGTATGGACGAAAGTGATTTTAATAAACACTTAACGAATCAGACAAGTTATAATATTTATCGGATATTATACAAATTAAAACACGACTTAATAAATATGTATATTTATTAATAACGTTTATACATATACTTGAACGTGTGTAATCGTATACCTTCCCAAGAGCCAACAAGTAAAGACAAAAAATAGCAATAAACATGGTGCCCCACCACAGTGATATCAGTATATATAAATAACAATTTATTGTAGTTTATTGCATTTAGTCGTTTTGCCTTAACACTTGTAGACTAACGACTGGGTCGTATTACTTAGATATTTGACGGTGATGATTAATTTGCAATTCTTGGATATATTTAATACATTCACAAGGGACTACTACTAAGGTGAGTCATTAGCCCCCATGCTTTACAATTTTTTAAATGTTTTACATATTTGGGGTGAGAATATGCTTTGTTTTACAAATTGGACGCAAGGGTACATTTTATACAATGATTACGTATTTTGATAAGCAGAGACTACCACTAGCCTTTATCATGAAATGTCATATGTATTGATTGTCAAGCGTGAGTGTTATAAATAAGGTTCTATTTGGATTGCGTCCGTTTGGGTGTGAGTAGCGCTACTGTATGTGGTTTGTTCCGGACAAACAACGTTTATATAGTTCTTACCTTGTCGGATTTGGATGTTGGCGGGTTATGACATCATTCTGTAGGCATTGTTCATAGCATATATTGCATTCATAACATGTCGAGCTTCAATGTCATAAGCTTTGGGAATGGGGAAAATGTTCAACTTAAGTGTAGGGGGAAACAAAACTTAGAAACTATTCTTTTATTTGCCATTTGCTTTGTCCTTAAAATGATGGGTAATATATCGAAACATAACATAAGAAGGTGATTTTTACCCAAATTTAATTTTTTTTATGACACATACCGACGAAAACCAAGTATTAATAGCGTCTCATGGATAGAAATTTATATGACTAGCACAAAACCCTCAAAATTTCACTCCATAATGTGAGGTTCGCCCTTGGATATTATACCTTTAGCTTGTTCGAGTTAAGGAGTGAGCAATCATGTGTGTCTATTCCGTCGTTACGGATGTGTATACGTAGTTTTGTCGCCTTTTCTGGAACATTGGTATCGGTTACTTTAGGATTATGAGAGTGTACCGGTAACTTATTAAATTCTAGAACTTGTTTTTGTGATGCATCCTGAGACCGCACAGTAAGTATTAGGATTTACTTGATAAGAGGCATTAGGAATAACCTATGTTTTAAACCTGTAATTGTTATGATGGTCACCTCGATCATATAACTATCCCACACCCTTGCCATACACTCACCTTTAGTGTAGGATACCCCTAGTACAACCCTCCGAGCCTATCCTTTTTCACGGCTCTCATAATTTTCTGGTTAAGCCGGACTATTAATGAAGAGCATTGTCACCCTTAAACCAATCGTTACACCCAAAAAGCCTTAGCCTACCTTATATGTACTCACTTTTAGTACATTATTGTGTTTAACCTAAGTTAATTATTTGAGTACACGGTTGCTAAGTCCTTATCCTTGTAAATACTATTTTGGGACGATTGAGATTCATGGTAGTATTTATTTTGCGGAATAATGGGGAAGAAAAGTTAAGGCAATACCCCCATATGTTTGTCAAATGATATCCATGTTATTTTGATCCACCTCAAATCGGGTCATTAGTTAGATTGTATATATCGAGCATGTAAAAGCTCAAGTGTAAGGGTACGTATTATAAACCCCATGTTGTATTATGTTATTCAAAAAAAAGAAAAGAAAAAAGAAAAAGAAAAAGATTGATGTAGAGTTGTGTAGAGTTTGTATATCTTCGTCTGAGTCTTGGCTTAGCAACCAAACCAGCGTGTATTCATGTAAGTAATTAGCTAACCCCTCCACTCCAAAATTCACCCAAAGCTACCCAAATGTATCCCATCCATTTTTGTTTCCTTTATATGTTATCTTACACCTACACCCCACAACCCTTTAAAAGACCTCTTAGATAGTAATGATTAATGCTTGCACCTAGCGGTGGAGGTTTGATCCTTTACCAAGCCTATGGTAATTTATATGCTATGACAGGTAATGAGTGTGATTTTCTGTTTCCCCCATATGTTATAATTCATTATACACCCGAGTGAAAGAGAGAATCCCAAACACTTATGTGAGGTGCTAGTATATATTTTATGTGCTTTTAATTACGAGGTCTCGAAGGTTGTGTTGTAGAATATGTTTAAAAAGTAGGTAAAATGACCCCTCATACTGTTATTGTCTAGATAGAAAAGCCCATTTGCTTGAGGACAAGCAAATCCCAAGTGTAGGGGTATTTGATGAGGTGTCATTTTATACACTTTTTTGGGGTCGTTTAACCCCCAAAATCGTGTGTTTATGCCCAAAATAGGTACTTAATTGTTCCTTTTCAGGTATTTTTCATTTGGAAGACATTTGGATGGATTACACGTAACTTGGGCTCATTTGGAGAAGAAACAGACGAGATTACAAACCCACACCAAGACTCTTAAATATTTGTGCTCACAAAGCCTGGAGACGGCGTCACCAACTATACACGACGCCGTCACAACTCATCTAGTGACGACGTCACATATTTTAAGACGGCGTCAACTCGCACCGACTCAAACGTAGATCTAGAAGATTCATTTTACGACGGCGTCACGTATAACACCCTGTGTTTTCAAGTCATTGACGACGTCAACAAATCCGCAATGTACTTTTTGTATTGTACGTGGTTGCTTGAAATTGTAAACGTTAGGTTAAATCGCGTACGCCAAAAATTAGCGTTTAATGTAAACGGGCATCAAACAATTAAATGTTTACATCAAGCAAGGGTTATATAATTATTTTGAGGATAATTATTAACTTTGTTCATTTTATTTTTATCGGATACGTAAAGTGTATACGTTTCGCGATAAATTGCGTTTAGGCACTCCCGGAACCACAAAAACTTTTCTACGCTTCAACAAATACCCACTTTTATACCCAATACATAAAAGTTGCAAAATATATCATGTATATCTTGTGTATACCGAAATTTTAGCCATTTATTCAAGTTATATATAGTAAACTCTTCACTTTGGTCAAAAAGGACACCATACTTCTTTAATGCACACCATACCTAGCTTACTTTGACTAAGAACCATACCTATGGCCATCCCTAAGACCAAAGACCATCACTTAGACCATGCTTTGACTCCTAGACCATGCCTTGCACCATACTTACATCTATACATAAGAGTTATATCACTTACATACATTAACACTTAGAAAAAAATCAAACATAACCTCCTTTTCCTCTCTATATTGCTACGGCATCAAGCAAGCAACCACACAAACCCATATCAATTTTTATGCAACCCATACACTCCTATACACATCCATTCTAAGGTATTCTAAGGTGATCCCAAGCATTGGCTAACCTTTTCCAAGTATTAATCTCACAGTAAGTAAATGATATTTTATTAATAGAGCTACCAACCCAACCAACCTCTCCAATTTTATGATTTACTTGCTTCCATAAAATACAACAAAATACAAAAATAATCTTCCATTCAACCCTTAGAATCTACTAACCGGTGAATCAAGCCTTTCCAACCTATTCCTCATGAATATAACAACCCTCCGAGTCCTGTCTATATACTACTAACAAACGATTTGAGTGCTCTGCCTAGTGGTAGTTTTGTAACAACTTCTTGTAGAATTCCCCTACGACGACCGCAATCAGGAAACGAATCCATGCTTAGTATGCGAACAATTGACCCAACAGAATTATGCATATTTAGGAGTTATATTACACATGAATCTGCTTGATATTTTGATAAATCTAAAGTACTGTCCATTTTATGAATTTATCTTTAAAAATAAATTGTTAGAAAATCATAAATTTGAAATTATTTTAACCAGTCCAGAAAGTACGCTGATTTTTGGATAAAACCGTTGCACTTTGTTAATTTTCCAAGAAGTACGCTGCACTTCATTGAAGTATGCCACACATTTTACACCAAAAAGTCACAGAATGTTTGCAAAACCATCAAACCTTGAAGAGAGGGGGTGGATATTTACTTCACCTCTTCGCTTATTAACGATTAAAGAACCTTAGAATAACTCACCCCTCCACCACACACGAACCCAACCCACCGCCAACCCCTAAACCCAAAAAAAAACCAAGACCAAAAACGTTGAAATGAAAAAAATACCTCCCACCAAAGACTGAAAAACCAAGAAAAAAAAAGAAAACAAAAAGTGAAAAATAAAATGAAACAAAAACCCCCCCACTCTTTAAAAAAGAGATTGAAAAAAAAAAAACAATGAGAGAATGAAAAAAACAAAAAAACCCCACGAAAAACCCCCACAACCCCCCACGCGTCTTGAACTCCCCCTCTTACCAACACTATCACACCCGAAAAGAACAACACGAAAACCCCCCACCCCACCACCCCCCCCCCGACGCTCCCCCCTCCCCGCCGCACCACACCCCACCCCCCACCCCTGATCCCGAAACACCCTGAAACCCCTTCGCACTTACTACCTTACCTGAATAACACGTCCATCAACAGCGCACGTCCCCCTTGCGCCCCCGCCTCCGCCTTAGAGTCAGCCAACAAGTCCCACCCCCTTCATCCACCTACTCCCACTTCCCATCAGAGACACCCCCGACCTCCGCCACATATCCATGTTGCCCCAAGCCACCCCCTATACCCCCAAAAGCCCCCTCATGTCTCCCCCTTCACCCCTCACTCACTCAACCGACACCCTCCCCCCGTCCCCCCCCCACCCCAAAGCTCCCCCCCCCCCCCCCCCATCCCCGCAATCTCCACCGACACAAAGACCCAACACCCCACCCCAGAGGACTGAAGCAAAACGCCCAATATTAAGAATGTAATCCGCAAGAAAAGAAGCCAATCCCCCCGCCCCCCCCCCAGCCCCCCCCAATTCCAAGGTGCATTAATAAAACCTGGCCCCCCCCCCCCGATAGCCCCAACCCCCACCCAGCCGCCCCCCCCCGCACTTCCCCTACCCCTTAGCGCCTGATAGCCCTCACCCCCCCGCCCCCCACTCCCCCCGCCCTGCCTCCTCCCTCTCCCACGTCGAAAACCACTCTAAAGACCACCCACCCAAAAAAAAAAGAAAAAATAAGCCACTCATCCCAACAACACCACCGCTCCGATCCTCCCTACTACCCACAAAAAATAAACCTCCTCTCCATTACAAAAGTCGAAATTCAGTTCTACGATGATATGAAAAGAGAATCCGAAAAATGTTCCATATGTATCAAAATCTACAAAGGTTTATGATTGGAGTCCAAACATATGTCAAATTTTGAGAAGAAAGAAGAACACGGAGTGTGTTTACAGGAAGAACACCCACTAGGAATAAATCATTATATGAACTAAAGTTAGAATGATAGAATCCATAGCCCGCCCCCCTCCCCCCCACCCACCCTCCCTCCATCCCCGCCCCCTCGCCCCCCACACCCCAACTACCAACTTAATGAAAGACCCGCACTCGACCAAAAAACACCCCCCACCCACAAACAAGATCCACCCCTGCCACCCCCCCCCCCCCCATCAGAAACAAAAAACTGAAGAGATTAGCAATGAAGAAACCCTTCCAACAGGAACACGGGGTCTAACGTAGAAGACCCACCACCAGAAAAAACTTGAAAAGACTTTGAAAAAAAACCATCAGTAGTTGAGAAAATGAAGAGGGCGTTCAAAAAACCTTTTCCCCTCTAAACCTTGAGAAAAAAAAAAAAAAAACAGAAGAAAAAAGAACAAAAAAAAAAAAAAGAAGAACATGGTTGTTTTTAGGTTAAGTCGGCAAAATATAAATAGTAAAACTTGATACATAAAATAACACCTACACAACGACACATCAACTGTTCATATTATGAATTTATCTTTAAAAATAAATTGTTGAAAAATCATAAAAATTTCGAAATTATTTTTACCAGCCCAGAAAGTACGCTGGTTTTTCGATAAAACCGCCGCACTTTGTCAATTTTCCAGGAAGTACGCCGCACTTCGTAGAAGTGCGCTGCACATTTTACACCAGAAAGTCACAGATGGTTTGCAAAACCATCAAAACCTTGACCATTTATACCAAATCATTTCAAACATAACTATACACTTTATTGTTGATTGTTTTTTTATGTGTAGACTATGGGAGGAAACGATGATGAGGCCGGATCATCAAGACCCATACGCTCTAGGCAATTCAAAACCGTGGAAGAATTTTTGCTTCCACAAGTTCACCATGAGTTTTTGCAATGGGAAGGTTGCAACAGAGATGCGAAGTCTAGGTACAACACTAGATTAGCCCAATTGCTCCCTAGACATATTTACTCGTCGTGTGTCATGAATTGGGATATACTAAATAGAATGGGGTGTGATAGAGAAATCGATGATATGTTGATGATTTGGTTGCGTGAAGTTGGATCTAATCAAGAGATATTCACTTCTTTGGCGTGGATTAAAGCTTTTAACATCAATGAACCAATTTATGCATAGCTTTGCCACGAGTTTTACTCAACCTATGAATTTGATAAAGTTTGTGTTGATGATGAATTGCAAACCAAGAAGATCATCAAGTTTAGACTTGGTGGTCGTGCTCACAGTTTGACCTTATTTGAATTTGCTTGAAGATTGGGACTATATCATGCTGATGATGTAACACCCCTAAATTTACAACGCATCAGAATATCACTTTAGGGTGCTACTTCATAATACATGCACACGAGTCACAGGAAACAACTTCAAAAGAGACGTTTATAAACAAAATCACATTCGATTTATTTAAAAAGATCAAAGTTACAAGGTCCCAAACCAATTTAGAAAATATACTTCTAGTGAGTCACATCACGACTCGTTTTCTTAAAATTTCCTTTATCGAATGTACAAAATTTCATCGAGTTCCAATCCTTGATATCCGCATACCGTCCCATCCAAGCCATCACAAGTAACTAAACCGGAGATACATGCTTAAAAACGTCAACAAAATGGTTGAGTGAATTCATAGAGTTTACATTTAACAATTAGAGCACATATTTGGTTCAACAAAACATTTATAACCTTATAACGCAGTTTGGTTCCACCAAAAACATGTATGACTTGCTAGCTAGGCAAGCCACACCACATTTCCAACTTTCATGAGCCCATGTACCGAACCTTAACACATTTACCATTATAGATAAATAACTGACCGGGTAGTATGCCACCACCCCTAGACTCAATTCAGAATGTCTGTTACAGGGTGTTCACCGTCGGATTCAGACACCGAACAGGGTTGTCAAACACAATAAATCTATTTAATGCATTCATCGTTTACCTCCTCGGTAATTAACGGTCACACAGCAAAAGGCATATACTCATGGCAATGAAATTATATTATCATATCAAAAACACTTGTGTTCCATTTTCGCAAACAAACAACATCAAACACGTATAAAACTGCTTAACGTATAAAACTACTTGTGTTCTACTTTCCAAAACATGCATGTATCCCCCTCGCGGGTTTATAAAAAATTCAAAAATAGTCCAAGCGAGGCTATGAACTCACCTTGATCGAAGACCACGACCAACAATCCGAATAAAGCACGAAACGTATCAACAACGATCTTGACCACGACCTATAATTATGTCGCTCGGTCACTATATAATAAAGTACGATCGAACGATGCGTACATCGCAACGATAAAAATTGTATAAATTACACATGCGATGAGAAATCAACTTGTGTGTCCTAGATCTTAACTCTCAGTATACTTTAGATACTATCTTTCTTTCAAACATAAGTTGTATCACTTTATTGAAAACTCTCTATTTTCGAAAACTTTCTATTTTTAGGAAGTTACTATTTTTGGATAGTTACCACTTTTAGTAAGTCCGACCATTTGGTCATGTTAGTCCATAGAATATTTTATTTTCCCATTTGTATCCATCTATTAGAGTCTTGCCGTCATATGACATCCTCGACGACACTTTCCTTATATACTTATATGCATATATGTTCTTAATTATAAAGTTTCTATTTTTAGAAATGTCCTCGTTCATTAAAGTCGTCAAACCCAAAATATCATGATCGTAATAATAATAGTGTTTATTTCTTTATAAAATCCAACAAGTCTCATGCTAACCCAATTGACTTTTAAAAGTCAACGTTTGTCTTTTTAATATATATTTTTCCTTAAATCTGACTCATCCAAAACGACCCGTTAAATCACATTTTCACGACTCGGACTCTAAAGCAATTTGATGTAAAACGACATTTCGGACAATTTTTTAGTTTTACCCGAGACCCGAAACTCGAAGTAAAATGACGAAAATGCCCCTGCATATTTCTGCTCAGTTTTTAATATATATACTTTATTTTTCTAACCCTCGACTTGGCCTAACTTCTTCGTTTTAAATCGTTAAATTCTGAAATTTACATGTCAAAAGCGAAACGGCATTCCGGACAACTTTCGTGTTTCGCCGGAAGGTTAAAACGGACTCTAAAGTGCTCAAAACGCTCGTTTTATTTTCTGCACAACTTGTATAAAAAGAAAATAGCTGATTGCATTTTTGTAAAATTTTCAAACTTCGATCGGCTCTAAAATCTTCGTTATTAGGAGTTACGGAACGATCCAACTACCGAAACATTCGTAAAAATACCCTCCATCATATTTTTGAAACCAAAATCAAATTTTATAATTTCTCGACCCTCGAAATCCGAGCCAAACTTTCTGCTCGAATTTATACTTTTCGAAACCCATCAAAACCACATTTTTAGCTTCTGACAACCTCGAAATGCTATCAACTAGCCTATTTTATCATCCAATATCATTTATAATCTAGTCTAACGCAAGATTCTCGGATTACATCACATGCAATACAAAAATAAGAATAACATTACGACAACGTAATTAAAATACTTACAACCAATCACGAAATGTTTTCAGCTTTCCCCTCTTTTGACCGAGTTCGGACGCAAACCCAACAACCAAAACCGAACCTTTTCCAACAAAACCAAGCTTCTAATAATGATTATCTACCCATGATAAACCCACTTATCGACTGAAAACACTTGAATCAAACCCGAAATCCAACTTCAAAAATACTTATTGCATGTAGGATTTTCTTAGTGGAATATGTTTAGTTTTTCGTGGGGATTAAGAAGATATAAACGGATCGTCTTGCATGTAAGTTTTACGGCGACGTTGGCGGTGGCCGCCGACGACGGCGGTGGTGGCCGGTTGGAGCAAGAGAGAAAAATGGTGGAGTGTGTGTGTTTTATAAAGGGATAGTTGTCTAGAAATGTATCTAACTTGTCACGTTTTGCAACTCTATGTAGCATACTTTATTTTTTGCAAATCCGTGTATTCTACTTTTGAATTTTGTCAGTTGTGTGTACTCGGTGACTAACTAAAAAGGTTACAGGTTATTATGCAAATTTTTTTTGCCATGTCAATAAATTCATCCACCACTCACTTTTAAATTCATTCCCACACACCCCTTTCACCTTCACCCCCTTCACCACCAAGCAGCCACCACCACCACTACAATAGCAGGTACCACCACCATAGTAGCCACCACCACCACTCTTACATGATGCCACTGCAATAACAGCCACCACCAGCACCCGTAACCTCCCTTCACCTACTTTAGCTTCATATAATGTGAGATATGTGACAACTTAAATCCAAGATTACCATGGTAGCCTGGTATGCTTAATGTGAGATCGGTGACTAACCAAGATCTGTGACAACATATAATGTGAGATCGGTGACTAACCAAGATCTGTGACAACTTCATATAGTTGCAGGATTCATCTTAAACAGTGTTTAATTCATGCTCCCTAGCTTATTTTATTTGCAGCACATTTTGATATTAAACTCATACTAATACTTAATTTGACTTCCTATTTGTATATACGTTTTGAGAACTATTTAATGGTCATGTGCAAGAATGCTCGATTATAATACAGGAAGAGAAAAATAAAGATTGTATGGTTTGTCAAGATTGTTATTGAAGAAGAAATGAGTCTCGAGAAGAAAGGGGTGTTTGTTTTATTATATTGAACAACCAGAGGAAAAAAACATAAAAAAGGAATATACACATGTAGATGATGTGTATGTTAACCTGCTCCATGTAAGCATTAGCAGGTTATCTGGTCACTGAGTACACATAACTGACGAAATTCAAAAGTAGAATACACGGATTTGCAAAAAATAAAGTAGACTACATAAAGTTGCAAAACGTGGCAAGTTAGATACATTTCTAGACAATTATCCCTTTTATAAATGAAAAGTGAAGTAAATATGTTTTATATACTTGCACTACTTTGGTCATTTGACAAAAATAGTCCTTCCTTCTTTTCTTCTTTAGATTTTTGACACACATATCTTTTACTTAAATAAAACCCGATAACCATGGCTCGGTATTACACTTTCGAGACCATTTTTATTTCCGTCACACTTTTATTCGTTTAAAACATTTACTTATAATGTTAAATCACGAAAAATCAAAACTCTTGACACGCTTTTACAAAAAGTCAGGGAAAAGCCATAAAACACAAAAATAAAATAATCACGCTCACGGGGCAAAATATAATTTTTTTTAACTTTCTCAAACGTTAAAACGAATAGAAATTTCAAACACGGCTTGTGAAATAGCCAAAAATAATAATTTTTATCAAATCGCCCGGAACGAGGAATGATTATTCCAAATCAAACGTAGAAAATATATCGTGGATCGAGATAATCGTTGGCCTAAAACTCGGGTTGTTACACTTCTATACCGATTAATGAGTCTATGATAGCTTACTCCATAAATCATCCGGAAAATGACAACCCTCGGTTATGGTGGATTTTATGGTTATGGTGAGTGGCCTTAGTGAATTGCAACTATCACTCTTTGAATTTGGGATCTCACATGGGGATAACAAACCCTTGTTAGTAAGCCAACCGTTTATGGTTTATGGGCAAAACCCAATTATTACCCATTATCGAGATTTGTTGGTAAATTAACAAAGTTGATCAAATTAAGTAAGTTTTAGATAGATTTGGTAATTGGGTCATTGATAAACATCTTGATGTAGGACGTGGAAGTGAATGAAACTTAAACAACCAGCGAAATGGTTTTATATTCTGTGTATCTTTTTTATCGAATATTTGGTCTATTTTAGCTCACTCCATAAAACCTCCATGAAAATGACACAACTCGGTTATTATGGATTTTAAGGCTATGATGAGTGGCCTCGATGAATTGTGACTAGCATTTTTGAAATTTGGGATCTTACATTGGGATCCCAAACCCTTATTAATTAGTAGCTACCCTTTCTGGTTTATGGGCTGAAGTCAATTATTACCCATTCTCGAGATTTAGGGGCAAATTGACATAGTTGATCGACTTAAATCTTTTTGAACTGAATTTAGTAATTTGGGTTATTAATGGATATTTTGACTAAATTTTCGATAAAAATATACGTATGTAATTTGTGGTTTAAACGAGGTGTGTTGGACTTAAGTGTCTTTAAGATAACTCTGTGAGATAGTAAATTGATTGTAAGTTTTCTTTTAGAAACCGAAAAGTTTTTTTGTTTGACTAATTTGTCACGACTAGGGGTGTTAGTCGGGTCTGGATGGTCGGGTTCGGGTCAATTCGGTCTAGTCAAGGCTAAAAATTTCATATCCGAACCCGACCCGATTTGAATTTGGGTACTCGTGTTCAGGTCAATTCGGGTTCAGGTCAACCCGAATATGAGTAAAATGTAAAAAAATAATTTTTTTGTGCTCTTTTAGTAATCCGGTTCCCGAATAATTTTTTTGACCAAACCCTATTTAGTAATCCGATACCCGACCCTATTTAGTAATCCGGTTAACCCGAATAGTTTTTTTTACCAGAGTGACCCGACCCGGATAAGCTTAATCGGGTTTGAATCCGGGTCAAGTTCGGATTGGGCCAGGTTTTTGAACACCCCTAGTCACGACTAAATATAATTTAACTTAAATACACCTATTTTAAGATTATACTCATGTGAGATATCATATAATTTAACCTTATTACACATTTAAGGTTAGAGGATGAAATATCTTTTACAGTTTTATTTATCTGACTTTAATTGTTACTCCATGTTAATAAACGAGGGGGTAATTACCTCGCGCGTTGCCGCGGGAGTTAAGTTTTTTGCATTGTTGTTGTGCAAGTTTCGGTTTGGTAAATATCAATATTGGTCTCATTTTATTCGTGGTTCAGAAGCATTTCTGTCCGTATATTTTTTATTTAAAAAATTTATGTAAAAAAGTCGTAAACAGTTAAAAGTTGAGGGTCCGTTTTGTAATTTTTTTTTTTTAGTTTGGGCCAAATTTTGGGCTAGTTTTTGGGCCGGTACTGTAGCACTGTAGCAGCTACAGTGCCACCGACCATTTGTGAAATGTATTATAGAGTAATAATAGGGTAAATTACACCGTTCGTTTCTATGGTTAGGCTCGATTGCGGATTCAGTCCCTAGATAACGGGGGTCGATGTCGTTAGTTTTTTTTTGTTACTGTTGTTACCCGTTTTGTCCCTCGAGCCCCGTTATACGTAACGTGTGTTGATTTGACTTTTCAACGATGGGCATTTATGTAATTTCAAATTCTTCATTATTTCACCATTGGTTCATAACTCAAAAGTTTTAACATTAACTTTTAGTGAGACATTTTTTTTGTCTTTTTCCAGTCATACCATAGTCCTGAAAATATTTTTTTTTGCATTTTTCACATTCGGACGTGAATGTGATTGTGTAACTTCTCTGTTAGGCTTTATTTATCACATTTCCATTTTATACCAACCTATT
>BQNB010031977.1:1054-31752 GCA_026074375.1 Tanacetum coccineum
TATAGGATGTGTTATATAAGCTAGAAACTAGCTATGGTGAGTTGTTTTGATCATGGTATGCCGTGGCTAAGGATAGAAGAAACAAGAGACCATGTGAAGCTTTTTAATCAAAAATAATGAAGATATTTGATGAGAGGTGTTTGTAAGCTGCTTAGGGATGAAGTAGCATGGTCATCAAGGTGCTTAATTGCAAGAAAAACTTTCGAAATGGGTCAAAATGCAAAGGTTATGAGTTTCGAGTACATTAGGGCATAATTAGGTGGTTTGGGCATAATTAGGATAGGTGGTTTGGGTTAAAATGGGTAGAAAATGAGTAAACGGGTCAAAAGTTCCAATTAGGGCATAATTAGGGTTTTCTAGGTTTATTTCTTGTATAATTGAAGTAAAATGATGAAATGATGATGGAATATGATTGATAATGTTGTAAATTAAGTTATTACAACTTATTTGAGTGTTGGTTTGGGTTTATAATGGATAAAAATCAAGAAACGAGTCATGGTTTAGAAACTAGCTCGGTTTTAGGGTTTAGGGTTTTGAATTAGGGTTTTGAGTGTAAAAATATATTTATGAGAGTTTATGAATAGAATAATTAGGGTTTACACATTGTAAATTGAGTGTAGTAGCTTATACAAAAGTGGTGGTGAAGAAATTAGAATGAAAACAGAGGTAAAATGGCTATTTTGGAGATCATGCTTAATGACTTGTATATTGTGCTTTATAAGACTTGTACTTGACTTGGAGGGAGTTTATATTTCAAATGAGATGTTATATTACTTGTACATATGCTTTAGTATCTTGTACATTCACTTTAGATATTAATCTTTCATGGAATTAGGGTTTTAGAGATATACGATAACGGTTTAAAGCCCGTCTTGATATAACGTTGCAATTGGTACATTATAGGAATAATGTACTTTGCAAAAAAGGATATGATGATATTGACTTGACATGTTATGATTTTTGCTTGACATATATGAAGATAGGATTGCCATAGGTAGGTTGCGTGAGCTCGTCTACTTTAGTTATGCAAGTTACATTGCATATTGAGATATTGGTAATGCAAGTAATGTAATAAAGCGAAAAATTTCCCCGTAGATTTGTGATCATAATAAAATAAGTTGATTTTGCTTTTGATGAAAATTCTAGGTAGTTATAGTCTCCACCCCTTACAGAAATTTCGTCCCGAGATTTATTTGAAAGTTGTAGTGAATAGATGTAGGTACTAGGCATGAATTTAGGTTAGGCTAATAAAAGTTACAAGTCCACGTATGTGATGCAATTATAATTATGTTGTGCACCATAATTATAATTACCCCCTTTCACACGTCTACTTATTTCCAAGACCACACATCTTGATGACAGCCAATAGAATTTCTCTAATGTTGGACAACACACAAAAAGCGGATTGAAAAAACTTGTTTGTACGCATGCTAATACGTAAGCCGATTTTTTTTTGAATTTATTAGTGTTGTTTTTGTCTTATTTATAATTTTCACTTACAAAGAGAAGCGTTCCAAATCCTTGTCACGGAGAATTTAAATAATTCATAGTTCGGAGATTTATAATTTCCTATTCAAATGAAGAAGAGTCCTAATTCATTTCAATAAGATGATCATAAATCGTCTTACCTAAGCATAAAACATGATATCGAAAAGGTGATGTACAAAAATGATATGATTTTTCCAAATCATCAAAGGTAATGAGAAGAATAATGAGACATTAATTCTAATGATGTCCATATTTGTCATGTTTCAAAGGTATGAAGAGGGTATTCAGAGTTGAACATAATAGAATTAGTGGAATTGACAAACGATGTCGAGTTTTGATATCACCAGATAACAAGATGAGACGAACTCACTTTATTATTTCATGGATAACTTTACATATGAAACTTTTAAAAGTGTAGATACTTATGCTACGTGTCTCGTGATAAGATCCTAGATAAAAGTAACAAATGACAAGGATTGTAGCTTGATGTTTGGGGTTTTCAAACTTATGAAGTGTGTTTCAGAAGATTCTGGTGATGAACTTGAATATCTTCAATAGTTGTTTCTAGAGTAGAAATCCTAGAGTGAACAAAAGGTAAATTGTCCTCTAATGCGCCTCCTAAGGCCTTTGTTGTTTCGTTTGGAGAACCATTTGTATAATGTCCTTTCACTCCACAAACATTACAAGGTTATGATAACGTGGTTGGTGGTTGTTCTATTGCTGGTCTGTTTGTTTATGCAATTCTTTGCTTGGTTCAGATGACCTACTCTATAGGGCAATTGAAGACAGGTAGATGTAGTGTTATTGTTTTTTTTTTATTAAAGTGAGAGTTAAGTAGGGAGACGAAAAGTAGGTTTGCGACACTTGACAGTGCAGGTCCCTATGTGATCAGCGCGACCTTCACACAAGAGGAATTCGATTCCCAGTATACACCATTAGTGGCAAAGTGGCAGCAAAATTCTTGAAGTGTTCTTGCCTTCTATTCATCTAGGTGGGTAATCGATTTTACGTTTGTTTATTGTTATAAGTATTCTGATACTTGTTGTTTTTGATGATGTTCGACTATCTTTAAGCTTTCGTTTGAGATTATTGATTTCCTTGCATAGAATCATGCTTATTATCTGATCCAATTCTCTGGATATGTATGTGGCTCCTCCAAAGTTTGAGCTTCGAGGCAGAAACAGTTTCCTTCAAATACTGTTTAGGTAATCCAGCTGATGAAAGACTTCCATAATTTCTGTGTTTGGTACTATGTTTGGCTAAGAACGGCTAAATCTGGAATTTTTTACTGAGAATTAGTAGAAGGTGAGTATTATCCAGAATGGATGTAATTTAGTCTAATGTCAGTCTTAAGATCATTCCTTTTAACGACCAAGTTGTAAAATCGTACTCATTTTCTTGACTTCAGTTCGCGAGCATTACTATATTGGTTAAGAGCCTTTTCAATTCGGTCCCAATGAATTGATTGGCTGATCTATTCATAGGTGAGCGTATAATTCCACCAGTACACGGGCATCATTCGGTTAAAGTACCGGTAGCAAAAGGACACTTTTGTTTTCCTCGCAGCAGTTGCTACGATGAAATATACCAATTCAGTCCGCGTGCAAACACGAATGAGGCCAAACTGCACCTTCGTTGACTTACCATGAGATAGATGGTTGACAAGCTAACAAACTCTTTATATTTTCCCAGTTTGCACAAAGGAATTCCAATAGGTCTGGTGTTTCTGTTAGGATTACTAGCACTTGCCATTGTTGCAGCTTGTGCTTCCAGAACTGTGGCAATGCCATTAGCAATCAGTTGTAAAGTAATTCATCCAAAGTTATGGCGGTGTTTCAGATGTTGACGACGATTTGGGAGAGCACATGATAAGAATGATATCATAAGTTTTGAAAGGTAATACTTAAAAGAAAATATGATCATAAAAATAGCTTAAAATATGAGTAATGCGTATTTTTTGCATTTTACGCACATTATATAGAGCATCTAGAGGTTATAGTTATGAATTCATATGATGAGACGGAGATAATGAATGCATCTGATGTATGACAGATATGAAGATGAAAAGAGATAAGTTGTATTCTTAAACCAACAGGTAACGGGATTTCCTTTGTATTAAGAACAACTTGCCTTAGTATTATACATAGTCAAGACAAGTGTTTTTATTTATACCACACATCCCGTGGCTAGGATGAAGCTATAACTAGTCTGATAGTTTGCTGATTTTGAGCTTGTGGATGGAATTCTAAAGATCTTCCTGATTTGTTTGGTGACGAGCTTGGATTTCCTCAATGATTTGTTCGAGATCGAAAATTCTAAAGTCAGCAAAAGAAATCTTATCCTTTTGCCCTAATTGCTTCCTTTAAAGTTTGATAATCTGAGAACGGACTTTCTTAAGTTCAGTATTTAGCTCGTTACCTTCTTCCATTTTTCCAATGCGGTGGAAAGAGAGTTCTTCTAAGTAATTCAAAATATCTTTGATTTGTTCCTCATGATGCTTTAGATGTATCTTAATTGAACTTTTTCCTATTTCAAGTATCTGAGGTAGGGTAGGAGTATAAACTAAAAAGAATTGTGATACCAAATCACAGGTTTAATTTCGAAATGAATTAGATAACGTAGTTGAGGAAGAAGATGGGGGATGGATTTGCTTCTTAGGGTGGGTTAAAAAAAAAAATTTTAAAATTTTTTTATTTTTATTCTTCAGGAACAAAGAAATAACCGGGGATCAAATAGTAGTGATGTGCTAAAACCGAGAAGGAGGTCAAAATAGCTGTGGTAAAGTAATAGGATCTGGTGATGGAATAGGTAAACCTAGCATAAAATGCATGTACATCCTTTAAACAAGGATTCTTGTATAAATTGAGAATATTGTGGGGATCTTATATCTTTAGAGTTTTTCCAAAGAGTTTAAAGAACTAGCTTTCCGATGAAGCTGAAGAAATAATCCGATACTGAGACCGAATATAGTTAAGAATATTCATAGAGAAAAAGCATCCTCAATAACGGAATGGATAGGTTGTGAATGAAGACATCGTTCTGTTAACAACCCAGTTGTAGATAACATAAGTTATTTATGGTATAATATAGTATAATAGTTATGTATCTTTACATACTGTTCTGGGAATGAAGTGGCACGGAGGACTTTGATGGCTAGAAAAAGAAATGTGGTTATAGTTAAGGTTTTGACCTTGTTCTCTATAACCATGGCGTTATAACCAATCTGTAACCTACCCCCCATTTTTTTACATATAGCACAGCGGAAAGCAAACTGGGGTCTTACGTCATGGATCAACAATCATAATCATAAGAGTTTGTGTTTGAATAAAATGGACTCAAAAGAGGACGTGTTCAAAAATACTTATCCATTCCAATAAAATTATAGAGTTTACAAAGGCCATGTCCCATAATCTTAGTTTACCATACAATGTAATGAAAAACAAGTTTTAGCCATCTTCAAGTTCCATACACTCCTAGCCATAAGTTGCTCCATTACCGAATAAACATGCTAAAAAGTCAACACAATGGTTGAGTGAAATTCATAGGTTTGAAATGTAATAGTTGAATACAAGTCATCATAAGTAAATTGTTATAAAAGCATGTGTTATAGGTAATTGACCGGTTTTTTAAGTGTGATATCTTGGGTTACGGTTATTTATCCACCCGTTATTCGTAATAATAGCAACAAATACCATAATCATGAAAAATGGTATTGCATTTATAATGTTATTATTGCGTTTTAGTTTCGCCTAACTCTTGCACACAAAACTGACTCGTGTATATATATACCCAAATTGCTGTGATATTTATAAATATAAAAATATATATAAATATATATATATATATAATATATATATATATATATATATATAGATCTATGGGCCTCGTGTAGGTAATTTTCCATATACCTATGAAATTCAAATATTGTGTGCTTGTGTTACCTATTCCCCCCTAACACAAATATATTCGTCAATATCCCGATATGATCTATCCACAATATTTGCGTTCACTTGTAAGTGATTAATGGTCCATATAATGAGGGACTTTTGACATAATAGTAACTTAACACATAATGTAATGGTATACAGATAACATATGTCTGGAAAACACTTTGTATTTGTAATTTATAGCATGTAACCACCTCACGGTTTATAAAATAATTAAGAGATTTAAAAAGTGAGCGAAGAACCACCTGAAAAGGTAGAATTGTAATAGAAATATTCCAAATAAACTGACGACCTTAACACAATCTTAATAAAGGGGAAGATTGAAATAAGAGTACGAATGATAGTAAATAGGCCGACGTCAAGCAACCTGTAGTAAATTTGTCCAAGTCTTAGGAAGAAATTGTACTCAAGATCTTTATGGTTCAAGAGTTGTGAGTTTTTTGATTGGAAAGTTTGAATAACTGTACACCGTTGCAGAGTCATCATAATTCATATGTCAAGGTTGGAAATTGAATTAGAGGTCGGTTTGATGATGTTGTTTAGCGTTATTCAAAAACGTTTGAGAGCTAGGGCACTTCTAAATTTTAATACCCAAAAACCTCAGTTAGAACGTACTACCAACTGAAACCTCTCAAGATATGAAGCTAACCTAGTATTTGTGGTATGAAATAGCAACGACAGGATTTTTTATAAAGCACATCGATGAATGAATTATATAATAGTTATATAACAAAATCGTATTTAAAAAAACTTTTACTCAATAACTGAAATGTTAAGCACGTCAAGCGTTATTTAAAGTTATGTTTTTAAGTAAGGTATTGAAATACATTATTAATATTTGTTTTCAAAATTTACATTTTAGAACCCTTTGAGAATTGAAAAAATAAAAATATACCCAAGGAGTTTTTCACTTTTAACAAGTTTTGGTCCTTCCTAGTTTTAAAAGATGAACAAAGTAAACCATGTACTTGGAAATGACATAATAGATTCCCCGTATAGTTATACTTGTAAAAGTACATATTCTGTCCCTTCTAGTTATTAATTCAAAGAGTTACAATAAATACCCTTGCATGGAAAACTTGCAAAACAAGTCCCCAAAATGTCATGCAACTTATTTAGAGTTTCCTAAATGATATTTTTAGGTTATATCTTATTAATATAAGATAAAATATGAAGATTTAACGTAACGAAAGTTTAAAATAACGATTCGTTAAGCCGGAAATCAAAACGGGTCGAATTAGGGTTTTATAATGAAAACCATAGGTTTTTATTTCAAATTCCTTCAGACTAGATAAAAGTATAAAATAACAGTATTTAGCATGTTAGATAGATTATTACCAAAATTTTATCATATAGCTCATAATTCAAAAAAACATGAAATTAATTTCGGGTGTAGGTTTTGGATCAAAAAATGAAAAATAGCATTAATTAAGTTATAAAACTTTAACAATAGTTTATCATGATCATATGAACATCATAAAGTAGATAGGAGTTTAAGTTGACCATTTAGAACCTGGGTTTCGAGCTTATAGCTTGAAATCGGTCGAAATAGGGACTTTTATGCATTCGTAACGCCTAGAAGAAACGACTCTGGGCTTCAAGGCATCCATCTTATCTCATGATTATGTTCTTAGGGATGCTCTAGGAACTTATAGAGTAGAGAATTGCTGCATTAAGGTTACAGAAGAATTATGTGAGGTTTGTGCTTTGAAATGAAGGGGTTATGGACTTAGCCCCTTATAGTAGTTTTGAGCCGACCTTAGAGGCCAAGGAGAAAGAGATGAGGTGTCATGAATCTATTGTAGCTGAGTTGGGGAAGCTAGAATGATGATATGGAGGTCTAGGGTGGTAGAATAGGTGATGTGGAGGTGGTTTGTGGTGGTGATGAGGCGCGACAACACTTAGGCTCCAAGGAAGAGATGTGGCTTCATTTAGGCCAAAGAAGGATGAAGTAGCATTTGGTCAGATACTTAAGAAGTAACGTTCTTAGTCATACGGCGGTGAATGGTTGCAAAGGAAAACCTTTCGAAAATGGGTTAGATTTGCAAGAATAATGTATACGGTTCCATGTAGGGCTCTGTTTAAAGGTTTTTTTGGCTTGGATATTCGAGTATACATGGCGTAAAAAAATGGATACTAATCACCACGACTTTTGTTAAGGATTATTAACAAGATTGAATATGTGGTTCGGGTTTAAAATGGGTAAAATTAGTGAAATATGGTTGCGGTCAAATAGGGCACGAAATAGATTTTTAAGCCATATTTTCATGTGCATTAGATTAATGATGAACAGATATGGATTGTAAACTTATATTAAGATTTACAACGAATATTTAAATTGATGTTCCTGATCAAAACGATAAAAATGAGTAAAACGGGTCAAGATTTGTCATTAAGGGTTCGGTTTAGGGTTTTATCAACGAAAATAATTACTCGCCATTTGTTATTAGATGATGAAAGATGATTTGAATAAGATGTTGTTATGTTTGTAATTTAAGTTATATTACAACTTATTTGAGTGTTGTTATTTATGATGGATAAAACTCAAGAAACGGGTCATAGTTAGTATTGTTTGCTCGGTGTATACGGGTTTCTAACTTGGATTTCTTGTAATTTCATGAAATGAGAATGAATATGGATTGTAAATGAAGTATATGACTTGCTTGTAACTTGTAATTGATAGATTGTATAAGATTGTTTAGGAAAACGGAGGTGAAACGGCTATTGTGGATATCGTGCATTAATGACTTGTACATTATGCTTTAAAGGACTTGTACCTTATTTTGGAGGGAAGATGTATTCAAATGAGTTTTATATTACTTTACATGACGTTTAGAAGTTGTTCATTCACTTTAAGATACTACCTTCATGAATTAGGGTTTTAGAGTATACGATAACGTTAAAACCCGTCTTGATATAACGTTGCAAATGGTACATTATAAGAGTAATGTACTTTGTAATAATGATATTAAGATATTGACTTAACATGTTATGATGTTTGCTTGACATATATGTAGATAGGATTGCTATAGGTAGGTTGCGTGGGCTTGCTAACTTTAGTTATGCAATTACATTGTCATATTGAGATATTGCCATGCAAGTAAAGTAATAAAGCGAAAAATATCCCCTTAGATATTGTTATCATAAAAAAATAGTTGATTTTTTCATTAGATGAAAATTTTGGGTTGTTTATAATCAATGCTTGACCTTAGTGGTGGATTCTTTTCTACTCTAAAATTCGCTTCAAATGCCGTATGGTCTATAAAGAAAATTGAATAATATTGCACACTGAAAAATCTTTTTTTAGAGTCTCTATATTATAGTGTCTTGGAAAAGACTTGAATACCGAAATCTGCAAGTCGATACGGCGTATCAAGTCTTTTCCAGACACTATAAATAGAAGACTCAAAAACGAGTTTTCAGTGTGCAATATCATATTCTTTATACCATACGCATTGAAGACGAATTTTAGAAGAGAAGATCCACCACTAAGGTCAAGCATTGATATAACAACCCAAAATTTTCATCAAATGAAAAATCAAACCTATTTATATATATCTACACATCTACGGGGAAATTTTTCCTCTTTATACATAATTGCATTGCCAATATCTCAATATGCAATGTAACTTTGCAGTAACTAAAGGTTAGCCAGCCCACGCAACCTACCTATAAGCAATCCCAATCTACATCTATGTCAATCAGACATCATAACATGTTAAGTCAATATCTTAATATCAATTATTACAAAGTACATTACTCTAAAATGTGTACCAATTTGCAACGATTAAAACAGACGGGCTTAAACAGTTATCGGATACCTCTATAACCCTAATATCAGAAAGGTTAGTATCTAAATTGAATGAACAAGCTACTAAAGCTCAGTGTACAAGTAATATAAATAACCATTGAATACAGCTTCCCTCACAATAAGTGACAAGTCTTAAAGCATAATGTAACAAGTCAAATAATGCACGATACCCAAATATAGTCCTTTCACCTCCGATTTCCTAAACAATCTGTACAAATCTACATTACAAGTTACAAGCATTTCCCATATACTTCATTACAATCCATATTCATTCTTATTCATGAAATTACAAGAAATGCCAAGTTAGAAAACCCTAACCCCTAACAAAATAATAAACTAGACCCGTTTTTTTCACGTGATTTTTTCTCCATCATAAACCTAAAACCAAACACTCAAATAATTGTCATAACTTAAATTACACATAACCAAATCATATTCCATCATCATTTTCATCATTCTAAAAACAAGGCCGAGAATTAATATCGTGAAAACCCAAAACGAACCCCTAAATGCAAATCATGACCCGTTTACTCATTTTTATCCATTTTGATCAAAGAACATCAATCAAATATTGTTGTAAACTCTTAATATAAGTTTACAATCCATAATCTATCATCATTAATCAAATGCACACGAAAATAAGGCTTAAAAACCCATTTCGTGCCCTAATTTGACCCGCAACCATATTTACTCATTTTCACCCATTTTAAACCCGAACCACAAATCAAATCTTGTTAATAATCCTTAAAAAAAGTCTTGTGATTAGTAATCCATCATTTTTAGCCAAGTATACTCGAAAATCCAAGCCAAAAACCTTAAACGAGCCCTAATGGAACCCGTATACATTATTCTTGCAATCTAACCCATTTTGAAAGTTTCCTTTGCAACCAAGCACCTATGACTAAGCCAACTTACCTCTTAATATCTTACAATGCTACTTCATCCATCCCTTGGCCCTAAAGAAGCCACATCTCTTCCTTGGAAGCCTAAGTGTTTCGCGCCTCATCACACCACAAACCACCTCCCCATCACCTTATTCTACACCCTAGACCTCATATCAATCATTCTAGCTTTCCCCAACCTCAGCTACAATAGATTCATGACACCTCATCTCTTTCTCCTTGGCCTCTAAGGCTCGCACAACTATATAAAGGGGTCAAACCCCTTCATTTCAAAGCACACCTCACATCTTCTTCTGTAACCCTTAATGGCAGCAAATCTCTACTCTATAAGTTCTAAAAGATCTCCAAAAAGCAATACTCAAAAAAGATGAAAGCCTTGAAAGCCCAGAAAGTCGTTCTTTTCTAGCGTACGAATCGAAAAAGTCCCTATTTCGACCCGATTTCAAGCTATAAGCTCAAACCCAGGTTCTAAATGTTCAACTTAAACTCCTATACTCTTATGATGTTCATATGATCATGCATAAACTCTTGTTAAAGTTTTATAACTTAATTAATGCTCATTTTCCATTTTGATCCAAAACCATACACCCAAACTGCTAATTTCATGTTTTCCTTTTGAAATCTATAGCTAATATTATAAAATGTTTGTTCGCTAATCGAATCCAAACATGCTTAACTAATGTTATTATAACTCCTTTATCAAGTCTTGAAGGGAATTTGAACATAAGAAAAGCCTATGCCGTTTTTCATTATACAACCCTAATTCGACCCGTTTGATTTCAGGCTAACGAATCGTTAGATTTAAACTTTCGTACGTTAAATCTTCAAAATTTATCTTATATTAATAAGATATAACCTAAAAAATATCATTTAGAAACTAAATAACTTGCATGACATTTTGGACTTGTTTTGCAAGTATCCATGCAAGGGTATATATGTAACTTTTTGAAATTAATAACCTAGAAGGACGAATATTCATTTTAATCAAAGTATAACTATAGGATCTGATTATGGTAACTTTCAAAGTACAAGGTTACTTTTGTACATCTTTTAAACTTGAAGGACCAAACTTGTAAAAGTGAAAACTCCAAGGGTATATTTTCCCATTTTTCATTCTCAAGGGTCTAAAATGTAACATTTTGAACAAATATAAAAATGTATTCAAAACCTTACAAAACATAACTTTAATTAACGCTTGACGTGCTTAACACTATCCAGTAATGAGTAAAACGTTTAAAACCGGAAATTAATGTTTAAACTATTATATAATTCATCATGCGATGTGCTAGATAAAAAATCCTGTCCCGATGCTATAGTCATACCACAAAACTAGGTACATCTAATACGAGGTATCATCTTGGTATTACGTTCTAACGAGTGTTTTGTGTTTACAATATAAAGTGCCTACATCCTCAAACGTTTACTGAATGACCTCTGATTTATGATACCCGAACTTGATCCTAATAATCCAAACTTTCCAATCAAACTCACAACTCTCTGAACCAAGATCTTGAGTACAATCTTCCAAGACTTGACATATTTACTCAGGATGCCTTGGCCGTGCTATACTATCATTTACTATATCAACCTTCCTATTAAATTTGAAAAGGTCGACACTTTCATTTTGGAATATTTATTACAACTACCTATCAGGTGAGTTCATAGCCTCACTTTTAAATCTCTTTAATATTTTATAAACCCGTGAGGAGGATACATGCTATAAATTACAAATACAAGTGTTTTCCAGACTATATGTTATCCTGATATACCATTACAATTAATGTCTAAGTTACTATATGTCAAAAGTCCCTCATTATCATGGACCATTAATCACTTACAAGTGAACGCAAATATTGTGGATAGATTTATCGGGATTGACGAATCCTATTGTGTTAGCCGGATAGTTAACCAAGCACACATATTTGAAGTTTCATAGGTATAAGGAAAATAACCTACACCGTAGGCCCTTACTATATATATATATATATATATATATATAGATATATATATATATATATATAAAAATATTTATTATAATATATATCACAACAATTGGGTATATATATACACCAGTCATTTGTGTCCATGCGCTTAGCTAAAACTAAACCAATAATACAAATAAATGCAATACCATTTTTCCATGATAATTGTATTCGTTGCAATTATTACAAATAACGGGTGTATAACAACGTAACCCAATATCACACTATAACGCATTACTATAACACTGCTTTTATAACAATTACTTATGATGACTTTGCATTCAACTTTACATTTCAAACCTATGAATTATCACTCAACCATGTGTTGACTTTTTAGGCAATTTTTATCTCAGGTAATTTAGCAACATCCATAGTGTCCCCCGGTGGGTCCACTATGACAAGCTTCGAGAATTTCGAAAGCTTCTTTGCCATCTACACACCTTCGGATTATTTGATCCGCACAAGTCTTGAAAAGAAAAGGGTCATCCCAAAAATAATGTTTTACATCTTTAAAGAACTTGTTTTTCTCTTGAGTCGACATTCCTTTTTTAATGAATTTCCCCGCGTGGTAGTTAGCAAAGTCGGCAAACCACGGGGTACTTTGGTCTTTGGAAGTTAACACACTTAAAGTCTCTAAAGGAAGTAATCTCTTTTGGATCAAAAATATTTTCGTAAGGATTTTCAAGACGAGAGAGGTGATCGGCTGCATAGTTTTCAGCTCCCTTAGTATCGATAACCTTAAAATCAAATTCTTGAAGAAGTAAGACCCAGCGAAGCAATCTTGCTTTGGCGTCTTTTTTGTTGAAAAGGTATTTCAAAGCGGAATGGTCCGTGTAAACAACACTCTTGTTCATGATTAGATATGAGACTATTCTTTGAAAGCATAACACATCTGGCAAGCATCTCCTTCTCGGTTGTTGTATAATTCGTTTCTGCTTCAGTCATTGTCTTGCTAGCGTAATGAATTGGTCGGAAATGCTTCTCAATCCTTTGCCCTAGGACCGCACCTATTGCATAATCACTTGCATCGCACATGATTTCAAAAGGTTGGTCCCAATTTGGAGCAATGAGAATTGGAGCTTCGGTCAATTTCTTTTTCAATGTTTGAACGGCATGATGCAATATTCCGAAAAAATGAAAGGGAGGTTCTTTTCTAAGAGAATGGTCATGGGTCGAGGATTTGGAAAGTCTTAGGATAAATCTTCGATAGAATCAGGCTTGCCAAGAAAACTTCGAATTCCTTTGACGGTCGTTGAGGGAAGCTTGAAATTACATCATCTTTGACAGTATCGACTTCAAATTCCTTTTCTAGAGATCTTATGTCCTAATACTATGCACTTCTTGAACCATGAAATGTTTTTCCCAATTTAGTGCTAATTGGTGTCTTCACACCCTTTTAAGCTTCTATCTAAATTGGCAAGACTGAGAAAAAGAATCTCTTCAAAAGTGAAACAATCGTCCATAAAATCCTCATCGTTTTCTATTCATGTCTGTGAAAAATGGCCTTCATACAACGTTGGAAAGTTCCGGGAGGATTGCACAAATCGAATGGCATACGACGGTACGTGAAAGTTCCGTATGGGCACGTAAAAGTAGTTTTCTCTGATCTTTTTGGTTCAATGGGGAATTGAAAATACCAAGAAAAACATCTAAGAAACAATAAAAATCATTGCCGGCTAATCGCTCTATCAGTGGTCATGACGGGTAAAGAAAAATGGTCTTTACAGTTGCTTCGTTTCAACTTTTCGATAGTCGATGCAAAACTCTCCATCCCGTAACTATCTTGTAGCACCAGCTCATTTTCTTACGGTTTGTGACAACGGTCATACCCACCTTTCTTTGGGAACACAATGGACCGGACTAACCCATGGACTATCCGAAATCGGATAAATCAATCCTGCGTCAAGAAGTTTTTCTACTTCTTTCTTGATGACGTCGTGGATTTTAGGGTTAACCCTCCTTTGATGTTGCACTGAAGGTTCGTAATCATCTTCTAAAAGGATTTTGTGTGAGCAAAATTCTGGATCTATGCCTCGGATATCAGAAAGTTTCCAAGCAATTGCTTGTTTTCGGTTTTTCAAAACTTTAATGAGTGAGGTCTTTTCATCTTGGCTCAAATCTTTTGAAATTATGACTGGAAGTTTGTTATTTTCCTCTAAAAATGCATACTCGAGATGCGGAGGTAACTCTTTAAGTTCGACTTCGGGAATTTCATCTTTTGGTTCAAGTGAAGACTCTTTTGGTTCAACAACTTTAAGATCTTTTTGAATTCCGGGTGAGTAATCTCCTTGGTTTGGGTTAGGTAATGGATCATTGTTGAGAAGTGCCTCGAGAATGAGAATGTCACCCTCGGGATCATAGTATGTAGCATTGAAAACTGGTGAAACTGGTTCATCATCGATTGCTATGAAAGCATCGGCTTCCTCAAAGAGTAGAAAATCACTTTCATCAAAAGGAGTAAGTGTTGGAGATGAAGTAGAAACAATCGGATCGAAGTACGGAGAAGGATTGTTGTAAGCAACGGAATCAGAAAATCCAAGTACTTCTTGTGAGTATTCTTCACAAGTGACATCAATTAGATCAACTTTCTTCAATGATTCGAGATTGTTGTACGAAATGGAAGGAGCATCACCACATTTAAGGGTTAACGATTGATCATCATTCCTAAGAGTAATTTCTCCCTCATAAACATCGATTAAAGCATGAGCCGTCCTAAGAAAGGGTCGCCCGAGTATCAATGGTACTCGAGGATCGGCTATAAAATCTAGAACAACGAAATCGGCGGGAAAGTAAAACTTCCCTACTTTGACAAAAACATTTTCAGCTACACCGGTTGGTGAAATTGTACGGGTCGGCTAATTCTATACCTTTTTTGTTTGGTTTGCCTGAGAGTTGAAGCTTTTTCCAAATGGATAAAGGCATGAGATTGATACTAGCACCTAAATCGGCAAGGGCTAAGTAACTATCGAACTCTGAAAAATCACATGGAATGAGAAATCGACCGGGGTCACCTAGCTTTTCTGGAAGCTTTTTTAGGACAACCGCACTACAATTTTCATTCAACGGCGTTTTGGTTAATTCGATCAACTTGTCTTTGTTATTAAGCATCTTTTTAAACATCGGAGCAAACTTTGGCATATGAATAAGAGCATCCGCGAAACTTAGCTCAAAGTGAAGATTACGGAAAATTTCCATAAACTTGAAGGCTTAGGATTTCATCCCTTTTCACGAATTTTTTGTTTGTGAGTCATGATGGTAGGCAAATTATGTTTGGCTTTGCTTGGAAACGAAACGAAGGCTCTTCGATTGGTTCTTGTCTTTGGGTTGTTCTTGGACAATGGAGGGGTTGGATGTCTTTTGGTGCTCGGTAGTTCCGTATCTTTGTCCCTCACTTTTCATTTTCACCACGGGGTGGAATGCGGAGGTCCAATCGTATGAAACACCACTACGAGTAAGTAATTGCCTTGCTTCGGTTCTAGGATTTTGGTATGTATTGCTTGTAAAGAACTTGAAGCTTGGTTGGTATTGCCTAAATCATCAAACTTGGTGCAAAGGCTTGTTAACAAACTTGTAACATTTGCCATTTGATTTTGCAATCCTTGATTTTGATTTTGCACATTTTTCAATATCGCATCGTTTGCTTTAACGTAGCTTTCAAAATCTGTTTTCAAAACACTATTTGTTGGAGGTTGGTAAGGTAAAACTTGATTGACTGGTGGTTGATTGGTTGGTGTTTGGTATGGTGGAGCTTGATAAACTTGATTTTGACGGTTTTGATTAAAGTTTCCTCCACGGTTTGGATTGAAATTAGAATTGGTTCCTTGGTATCGGTTTTGGTTGGTTTGGACATTTGGTTGATTGAAACCCGGTGGTCTCATTTGACTTGCCAAATTGGAAGGTTGGTTTCTTTGGAGAAAATTACCAACAGCTGCGGTTTGTTGAAATTGTTGGATGTTGTCATGAAAAATGGGAAAATCGTTTCCACCTCGAGTTAACGGACAAAGGTTAAAATGGTGATTTGATCCACAAGTGACACATACTTCCTCAACTGCTTTAACGGGTGCAGGAGTAGTAACAACTAAAGATTTCATTTGATTCAACATTTGGTTCATCTTGATAGTCATCTTATCCTCGAGAGAAGCGGCTATTTGTTGCATATCGAAAGAATTATTAGAAGGTGAAGAATTAGAAAGAGGAGCATCCGTACTCACTCTTGAATCATTAGCACGACTTCTGGAGTAACGAACTTTTGACTTGCTTTCAATAATCGCTAAACCTTCTTGAGGCATCTTGTCTAAGAAATTGCCACCTGCTGCAGAATCTAAGGCATCTTGATCGTTTGAATTCAAAGAATTATAAAAAGTATCGAGTTGGTGTAGTTCCGAGAAGCCATGGTGAGGACATTGACGAAGGAGTCCTTTAAAACGTTCCCATGCTTCGTTAAAAGATTCGTTGGGTTCTTGGAAAAAATTGGTGATTTTGTTTCGGAGGTAAGTTGTTTTTGATGGTGGGAAGAATTGGTTTTATGATTTTTGAAAAAGGTCGTCCCATGTTAAGAATTGATCTAGGAGGTTCCATTGTCTAACAAATTCTCGGGTTTCACGTCTAGTGAAAAAGGAAAAGCAAAAGCTTTATCAGAAGTGTTCGGAACTTCAGGGGATGTCTAAACGTTGATAGTGAAACCGTGTTAAAAAAATCGAAGGTGATTGTGGGGATCTTGTCTACCCGTAAACTTATTACTTTGCACAAGATTGATTAATGGTTGCTTAAGCTCAAAATTATTAGCATTGATCGGTGGAACAACTATAGCATCTTCATAACCCTCGATGGGTGCTTGTAACATTTGGGCCATCGTTCGATTGTCGGCCATTGGAACAACGTTTTGTTCAACAATTGGTTCAACCGGAAGAGTTTGTTGTTGACGACGTCTACGAGATTGCGAACGAGTGCGCATAAAAAGAAAAACTAACAAATTAAAAAGCAAAACTTTACACTAAATATATATATATATATATTTTAACAATGAATTTTAACGGTTACACGAAAGAGACTTAAACCAATTAATCAACTACTTCACGGTAGCTCTTGAAAATTGCTTTTCAAGGTGAGCCGTACTTGGTAGTGACACAAAAGGCAAGTGTTAAATCTTTGATTACGATTTGGGAACAATTGCAAGTTCACCGGAAATTGAAATGATAATATCTCAATAGAAGATATTATATGTTGGTGTTCGATTACCAACTTTGTTTATTTTATTTCTCTTTTTTAAAGGACAATTTTTTTATGTTTTTGATTTTTTTTTTTTTTATCTTTTACTTATACTAAAAAGAAAAGGAAAATATTTTTTTTACTTTTTATATTTTATGATTTTTTTTTAAATTTTAAAACAAGAATGAAACTTTCGAGGACGAAAGGATCTTCAAACCAAATCAACAAACACAAAACGTAGGAATCGTAAACACTAATCCCCGGCAGCGGCGCCAAAAACTGATTCGCTAGTTTTAACACACGTAAAATATATATAATATAATATCTTAAAAGAGTAATTAAGAAAATTACCAAGTTACCCTTGATAAAATTCACTCTTCAAAAATATATATAATATAATATAAAATACGTATATTTAACCGGGCAAGTATGATCACCCGGGTCGTTATCCCCAATGACTAGTGAAATTGCACCCCCCACCCCCCCCCCCTCCCCCACCCCCCGCTTCCCCCCCACCCTGCGCTCCCCGCGCCCCCATCTCCAGCGATTTGAAGAGCGAAAGCAAGATATGTTGATTTCGCGCTCTCTCGCTAGAAATTAAAGCCCTAATTTTTTTACTTTTTATTTAACTCTTAATTAAACTAATTAAAAAACTAATAAGCTTAATTAACGACTTAACTAATGGACTAAAGGTGCAAAAATCTAATGGGCGTCTTCGGAGGAGAACTCTCACACTCGCTCTAACGGAGGGCTTAACTTAGCCGGAAAACTGACTAACTTCTCAGATAAGTTACACTTTCTCCTGAAGAATCTACCCCCATCCCCCCCCCCCCCCCCCCCCCCCCCCCCCCCACACCCCCCCCCCCCCCCCCCCCCCCATGCACTCAAACATCTAGGTCCTCACTTAAGGCTAGGACAGATTTGAAAGTGCTTAATTGGAAAAACCGCAAAGATCCAGGCAAGTTGTTAAAAAGACAGGAGCTGCAGTGCGAACGTGTACTTTAACTAATAAGCACTATAGTCTGAAACCAAAGATGATGCTCCTAAAGAGCTTCGCCTAAATAAGCTGTTTACAAGAAACTAGGGGTTGGGCTATGTCTAAGATATACTAAACTAGCTCTAAAATCTAAAAACTTCAGAATAAGCCTTTTAACGGTGAAGACACGAAAAAAATAGGAGAAATAAGTAGTTCTGAAAAACTAAACGAGTTCTCTCGAGCGAAGTTCCTATAGAAGTGCATTAATCTAAGAAATGCAAGAAATTTCAAAGCTTTTATAATCACGCCACTCTTATATATACACTGAAATTGAATCATAAGAGAAAATAAGCAAACTCAGGAAAATAAGCAAAGTAACACAAAATCCAAGTAAGTATAAAATAAAACCTTATAAGCTTAACTAAACTTGAAAAACTTACAAGAACTTTTTAATCTACTAATTTTTCCATCTAAAATGAGCTATTATAATCTAGACTTAAAAGACTAATTAAGGATAATTTAGACTCCCTACTTAAGTTCCTACTGTTTTTTGGAATTTTTCAGGTTTTTATGACTTTTGACAGCTGAATTAAACTAAGTAAATAAGCTAGAAATTTCAAATTAAGACTTAAACCAAATTAAGCTATATTAAAACTTAAATCCTACTGAATTTGATAAGCTAAATCTTAAAATTACTGTTCTAAATTAAGCTGAGAACACAGCAGTACTAACTGAGGTTAGTACTGCTAGTGTGAAAATTCAGCAGTACTTTTGAAAGTACTGCTGATGCAATTTGACTTTTGGAAAACGATCATTAAAGCATGCAACTAAGCTAGAATAATGACCAACTAAATTCTTAATAGGGTATAACTAGAAACTAAACTTAATACTACTAATTTGAAAAAGCTAAAATTTATACTAACAGTACTAACTTGTGAAGGCAGTACTAACTTAGGTTAGTACTGCTAGTGCAATTTTGAGACTGCACTAAACCAAACACCCCTTTAGGATTTTAACAGGATTTAGAAAAGCTTTTTAAGAGTGAATTTGAGTGCACATAAAATAATACAGATAAAAACTAGCTTTTTAAAACAACTTATTAATCATGATTTAAACAACTGAATAAGCTTAATCTAAGATCTAAACTATTTAAACTAATATTTTTTGGATTTTATGAGTTTTTATGACAGGAGAACTAGCAACTATTGATCTTTAAACTATATAAGCAAAAAAAGATTCGGACCAACAACTAATAAGCACTAGAAGAGATATTTAAACACTAATAAGCAAAGAGAATAAGCAAATAAGCAATATTAAGCATATAAAACATAAAACTAAGCAACTTAGAAACTGAAAATTTAAGGAAAAGAATGATAGAGAAAACTTATTAATCCTTTAGCTAAACAATAAGGACCAATTTATGGCTGCTACAAGCCTCGTAGCTTTTTATAAGCTAAAGGTATAAAAGTCCTTGGATCTCTTCCAAGGTAAAGATCCCCTTCCAAAAAGACTCCAAAATTCAATACGATCCATATAAGATTAAACTGATTTAAGGTTTAGATAAGGTTAATACTGAATTCAAACAGCTCTATTTCAGCTTATAGACTGAAAGAGCTTAATATTAGCTTATTGAGACAACTTATTAAGAGAGCTTATGACTTTAAATGAGAGCTTAGAAAACGAGATTTAAAACACTAAAAACTGAATTTCATTTAACTAAAGAAGCTGATTACATTACTTGAAAAAGGAAAATTACATAAAAACACGAATTTAAGCTAGACTAAATTACTAAAAATTAGATAAAGAGAAAAGATGTAAAAAAAAAACTAGATATTGTGTGTGTGAGAAGTGAGGCCTATTTATAGTGCCAAGCTGAAGCTTCTAGGCCCTCTGAGCTCCCATCAATCCCTGCCATCCAATCCATCAATTATTGGGGCTAAATTTTGAGCCGTTAGATCACTTTGTGGACACCTGAGGATTGCCAGCGTGTCATTCCCTTGATGTGACGTTTGTGCTAGTTTTGTGAGTGAGTTTAGCACAAAACCCACCATTATTTGTGCTTCTTTCTTTGATTTCGTGGCCTTTGAGCTTGAGCTAGGATAAGTATCCCCTTGATTAGACTAATTTGTCCTTGCATTTGTGCTTGAGCTTCCTTGAATTGACCAACGCACCCTCTAATTTTGATTTGCCCCTTGTTTACCATGGGGTGAAAATGGGGGAGACGATGAATAGTAAAAGGGGTTCCCGCCTACTTCTTTAACAGTTAAAACTGTTGGAGTTTGGGAAGTTTGCACATTTGGTCCTTGTGTTTCTTTTCTCTCTTTCAAGTTATAAATAACTTTTGGAAATTGCAAGATTGGTCCTTGAGGTTTGTGATGAGAGGAAAGTGACTAAGGTTTGGGCTGAGGCTTGGCTTTTTGGGCTTCGACTTTGTACTCTTCTGATTCTCGTGTCCGTGCCTGCTTGCTTTTGACTGTTTTCTTGTGATTTTTGACTTATCCATACCTGCACACACAAAATACAAATACAAGCATATTTTTGCCATTTTTGGTCTGTTTTGGGTTTATTTGGGTTATTTTTAGGTATAAACGGATATGTGTATTTTACACTTATCATTGACCTAAATTTAAAAAAAATTATGACACATACCGACGAAAACTAAGTATTAATAGCGTCTCATGGATAGGAATGTGTATGACTAGCACAAAAACCCTCAAAATTCCACCCCAAAAATGTGAGGTTCGCCTTTAGATCTTTAGGAATTCGGGTATCCATTATTGATACCCAAGATAATTTATATCTTTAGCTTTCTCGAGTTAAGGTTCGAATGCAGTCATATGTGTCTATTCTGTCGTTACGGATGTGTACGTATGGTCTTTGTCGCCTTTTCTGGAGCATTGGTATCGGTCATTTAAATTATCATGAGGGGTGCCGTTAGTATATTAAATTCTCTAGAACTTGTTTTGTGATGCATCCCGAGACCGCATAGTAAGTATTAGGATTTGCTAGATAAGAGGCACTAGGATTAACCCATGTTTTAAACCTGTAATTGTTATGATGGTCACCTCGATCATATAACTATCCCACACCTTTGCCATGCACTCATTTTTAGTGCAGGATACCCCTAGTACAACCCTCCGAGCCTATCCTTTTTCACGGTTCTTGTAATTTTCTGGTTAAGCTGGACTATTAATGAAGAGCATTGTCACCCTTAAACCAATCGTTACACCCAAATCGCCTTAGCCTACCTTGTATGTACTCGCTTTTAGTACATTATTGTTTTAACCCAAGTTAATTATTTGAGTACACAGTTGCTAAGTCCTTATCCTTGTAAATATTGTTTTAGGATGATTGGGATTCATGGTAGTATTCATCTTATAAAGAACTGGGGAAGAAGTAATTTATTACCCCCAATAGAGCTCAATAAGCTTCATGTTATTTTGATTCACCTCAAATTGGGTCATTAGTTAGACTGTAAATAATTGAGTATATAAAAGTTCAAGTGTAAGGGTGTATCTATAAACCCCTATGATGTATTATATGTTTAAGCAATGGCAGGGCAAAAGTGTACGAAAAAAATGTATATAAAAAAGAGTGAAAAAAATGTACGGGTTGCCATTTGCTTACGTCTATGTTTATATTAGAGTGAAGAAAAGAAAAAGAAAGAGACTGGTGTAGAGATTGATGTGTATCCTTGCCAAGCTTATGATAGAATACTCATCACGACCGAGCAAATAAGCAAATTAGTTACATGTTACCACATAGATTAGTTGAGTGATTTGAGTGTTTTCATCTTCTTATTTCGTGAAGTGTTTGGTTGTGTACTTGTAATAGATCGAATAAATGCATTTACAGAAAATATCTTAGGGCATCCCACACATCTCATACATTTTTAAAACTTCTAAAGGCTACTTGAGGACAAGTAGGATTTTAGTGGGGGGATATTTGATGACTCAAATAACGTCTATGTTTTATAGCTCATCATTTTCCCATGTATTTTAACCTATTTTGTATATTATTGCAAAAAATTTTTCTATTATTCGTTTCTATTGAGAATTACAGTAAATAGAAGTACTTGGTAATAGTTAGCTATTAAGGCGGCTTTTTGGAGCTTAATTGTAGTTATTTTGACAATTTGACTATTATGAAGTCCAATACGCCATAATCCATCACAGGAAGATACGGCGGATCCGTGCCTATCACATCTCAATGGCCACAATAGGAAAGGAAGATAATGCGCCATATTCCTGGAGAAGTCAATACGCCGTATTGAAGATATAGTATGTGAATATTCTGGAAGATATCAAATGTGGTCCCTACTCCAAGAAACACCTAATACGCCGTATCCAATCCCTTGGATACACCGTATCGAACCAACTTCCAGAGCCTATATACAAAACTCAAAAATGAGTTTTAGGTGTGCTAAATCTTATTCTCGATACCTAAACCATAAAAGTCAATTTTTAGAGGAGAAACAGAGCAGAAGAGGTCGAGCAACGTTATCCAATCCATAGAAGACAACGTGTAATTCCATATACTTTAGTAATCATTCAGTTTTTGATATCATTCGTTAACTCGGTTAGTTTACCTTGGCCAAATAATTACTCTTGTATTTATTATGATGCTTGAAGGCTAATACCTTCGGGTATTAGCCATTATTGTGAAGATCTAAATATTTGGTATTGTTTATCTTGATTTCTTGATTTATCGTTGAATGCTTGTTTATGTTTATCAATTTATACTTATTTACGTGCTTTTGTATGCGACCTATCATTCAACTGGATCTAGTGATACGGACCAAGTAATCTAGAGTCTGGGATAGCTCTCCATATAGTGATTTATACATCTAGAATCATAGGATCACAAATATTGTCCTGCTAAATCTGTGTCTAGGATACGCTTCGGGCTTAACTAGTTAATTGGATATTGCCAATGGTTTATTGAACGTGTTGACTAGAAGGTGAACCTAGATAATTCAACAAATAACGTACTGATTCCATTGGATAGTTGGACAAGTGGACTACTAGTGTATAAATTGCCATTAAGCGGTAAGTGGGTAAAGTCTCTATGAGCTAGGGTTTAACAAGATCACCATTGCTTTAATCCCTAAGATAGATTATAATCAGCAAATAAGGATGCTTTATGCGGATGCTTTAATTGTGACAGAATTAATGTGTCTAGGTCTTAGGAAGAAGTCCCGCCTAAGTCTTAAGAATGATATGCCACCTCGAGAGAAGAAATTATTGCACTTAATAAACAAACTAACGTTCTAATAAGATTAATAATGGTTAATACAGTTTTCTTATATTTGGCTCGACCGCTCTTTTATCCTTTGTTAATTAGCTTGTGTGGGTTAAAATGTCTTGAATTGATTGTAGTCACCGACCAAACCCGTACCAGTCTCTTAGGCTGCAACCCCCCTTTTACCTGTTAGAATTAGGATTAGAACTAACATAGGATTAGCATAGGTTTGACATAGATTAGAATTAACATAGATTAGATAAACCAAAGTATAAATAAATTGAGAGATTTAACCTCGCTTCAAGTGTTCGACACCCTACTTACCACGAATCTACCACCGACCGGGTACACTGCCCATTAAAGTGTTGTTTTTGGTTAAGTCGGCAAAATATAAATTTAGAACTTGAACTATCATAAATAAACACCACACAATCACATGATCAAGTTTTTGGCGCCGTTGCCGGGGAGTGAAAATTAATCTTGACTTTTATTTTATGTTTTGGTTTTTAACATTAGATTAGATCTAACACTTAGGAGTAGTGTTAATTATATTAGTGTATATTCTTGTATATTCTATATATTTTGTATATTTGTTAGTTTAATTGTTTGCTTGTATATTTGTGTGTTTAATTGTTTGCAAATTTAATTGTTTTGCTAATACAATGTTCTGACCGATAATTGAATACGGCGTATCCACTTCCATCTGATACGGCGTATCTAATTTTTTGTCCAATATAGCGTATTCATTCAACTGATTAATACGGCGTATCCACTTCCATTGGATACGCGTATCGATCATCTGGAACAGAATCAAAATCTTGGTTTTTGTATTTGACTTTCGTGCTAAAAAAAATTCTATCTTTCTTCAGAGAAAATCCTGCTGATATTTTTACCCTTGTTACAGGAAGAACTTATAAGAGCTAGTTGATTAAAGAAGGAACTACAAGAAGTCATGGCTGAACCAATTCTATATGATAACATAGAAAAAGCTCCAACTGAATCAAATCTTTCAATCACTAGTAACAACATAAACATTGAACTCAGCAAGGAATTTTTAGTGGAATTACGAAAGAACATATATCACAGAACGTATAATGAAGACGTGGACAATATAGCAGCGGAAGCTAATCTGGGATATTACTTCATGGAAACAACAATCATAATCATAGAAAACGACCCAAAAGAGACGTTTGTTCAAAAGACACGTTATCATTCATTTCAAATCAGAGTTTTACAATGGCAGGTCCCAAAATCTAGTTACATACAATGTGAATGATAACAAGTTTTATCCATCTTCATGTCCATGCCACTCCATGCCGTAAGTTGCTCAATTACCTGAGATAAACACGCTAAAAAGTCAACACAAAGGTTGAGTGAAATTCATAGGTTTGATAAACAGTTTCAATACAAGTCATAGTGTAATAATTGTACAAACACAATTATTATGAAAATGGTATTGTTATTTGGGGAATCTTGGGGGGTCACTTATTATATACTGTTATTTGTAATAATTGGCAACGAATACAATTTATCATTGTGACAGGTGTATTTACTGCTGGTTATTGTATTGTTGGTCTGATTGGTCTTGTTCATTGTCTGGTATAAGTATAGTCTGGTCTAAAGTCATGGAACACAAACTAACTAGTGTTATATATACCAAATGATGTGATATATATATTATATATTTATATATATATATATATATATATATATATATTTATAGATAATGGCCTCGGTGTTAGGTATTTGCCATTTATACTATGAAATTCAAATATAGTTTGTGTTTGGTTACCTATCCGGGCTAACACAAACAGGATTTGTCAATCCCGGAATAGTCTATCCACAATTTCGCGTTAACCACAAAAGTGAGTAATGCGTCTCATGATATTGAACGGGACTTTTGGCACTATGTAACTTTAGACAGTAGCTGTAATAGTGTATCAGATAGCATATAACTGTTAAAAAAAAACTTGTCTTCCTGGTTTATGCAGTATAGTCTTTGCAAAGTAATACTTGTTATAAGAAAACGAATTTGTAAATAGTTCATTAACAAAGCTGTTTAACCCTCGCGGGTTTATAAAACCTGTAAATAAGTAAAGGCGAGGTTATGAATCTCACCTGATATTTAGATGTAATAAATATTCTGAAATGAAAATCTGACGGACCTTATCACAAATCTTACAGGGGAATGTTGTTATAGCAAAAGGATTAGTATACAGCCCGTCACGCAACTGAGTTAATATGTTGAGTCTTAGGATGATTGTTACGCTAGAACTTTGGTTAGAGAGTCTAATATTGTTAAGAGTGTGATCTGGCAAGTTTGGAATTATTGTATCACCGTTCGGGCCATCATAATTTAGAAGTCATTCAGTAAATGTTTGAGGAGCTAGGGCACTTTAAATCGTAAACCCAACAACTCAGTCAGGACGTATAATACCAAGATGAAAATAACCCTTAATTATGGAAGCTCCCCTGTATTTGTCGCTATCCGATATAATCTAGTTTAAAGCATTTTGATCAATATCTGGAATGTAAGGCACGTGAAGCTGTTAATTAAGTTATGTTTGTAGGTTTTAAACAAAGGTTTTATACTTTTTCAAAATGTTACTTTTTAGACCCTTAAGTTGAAAAGTCGGCAAAGTTACCTCGGAGTTTGCAATTTTTACGAGTTTGGTCCTTCAAGTTTAAAACGATATACAAGTAAACCTTTGTACTTTTGAAAAGTGACATAATAGACCCCTATAGTTATAACTTTGATAAAATGACATATTCAACCCCTTTAGTTATAAGTTTCAGAAAGTTACGATATATACCCCTTGCATGGATTATAATTACAAAACATGTCCAAATTGACATGCAAGCTTATTTTAATATTTCAAAAGATATTTATAAATTATAATAAACTAAAATATGAAGTTTTAACGTAACACAAGTTTAAAATAATGATTCGTTAGGCTAGGAAGCAAAACGGGTTAAATTAGGGTTTTAAAACATAAACGCGCGGGTTTTAAATTCAAATTCCTTCAATAATCAATAAATTGGTTATTTTAACATTATTTAAGCATGCTAGGATAGATTATAATAACATTTAACCATTATGACATTTAGTTTTAAGAAAAACGTGAAATTAGGGTTTTGGGTGTACGGTTTTGGATCAAAACAGAAAATGAGCATGAATTGAGTTATGAAACTTTAACAAGAGTTTATGTAGGATCATATGAACATTATAAAAGTGTAGGATCAGAAGTAGAATATCTAGAACCTGGGTTTGAGCTTATAGCTTGAAAATGGGTCAAAATTGGGACTTTTAGCTTCGTACGCCTAGAATAACGACTCTGGGGCTTCAAGGCTTCAATAATTCTCTTGTTTCTTGATCTTAGTTATTCTTAGCAATTAATGGAGCAAAGTATTGATACCTATAATGGGTATAAGATAAGAGAGTGGGGGATGAGAATGAAGTGAAGGTTTCTAGCTCTATTTATACTAGTTTGAGATCAAGGAGGTTAAGGAAGCTCATGAATCTAATGTGAGACACTTGGAAGGTCTAGTACATGATGTGGTGAAGCTAGGGGCTGTCTTTGGATGAGTCATGGATGTTAGTATGCAAGGTGGAAGAAGATAGAAGCCTTGTAAGGGTGTTTGTGTGTCGCGACTAAATTAAGCCAACAAGGAGGGCTTATGGCCGATTTTTAGCCATAGAATGCATCAAGTAGGTGGGTAAGCTGCTTAGGGATCAAGTAGGAGAGTCATCAAGGTGTATGGTAGCTTTGTTATCCCTAAAATGGGTCGAAATAGAGGAAATGGTGTACGCGGGTCTGTTTTGGTTCGTTTTGGGTTTTCTAGTTTATAATTCATGTGCATTGGCTTACTAATGATAGATAAACGTGGGTAGGACTTATATTAAGGGTTTACATCAGTAGTTGGTTTGTGATTCGAGTTTAAAAATGGGTAGAAGTGGTAAAATAAGTCGCGGATGGAATAAGGGTTTCATATGGAACGAATTAAGTTGTTAGGTTTAGAATTCGTGTATACTTGTGTTATAAGTACGGATAGATGATCATAAGGATGTTATTAAGAGTTAGTAACAAGAATTGATAAGTGGTTTGGATTTTAAATGGGTAAGAACGAGTAAACAGGTAAATAGTTCACATTAGGGTACGTTTAGGGTTTCTTTGGCTTTCTTGGCTTATAATTCGTGTATAATGGATCAAGGTTGATAGAATATTGATCTTAGGCATTGTATAATGGATTATCAATGAGTATTGATCATTGGTTTAAGTTAAAATGGGTCGAAATGAAATAAATAAGCCACGGGTTGGATTAGGGTTTATATTAGATTCGTTAGGGTTTTCTAGGCTTTGATTTCTTGCACATTGCCATGTTAATGATAGATAATGATTTGTAAACTCGTTTTATGAGTTTACAATGGTATTTGATTGGTTGTTCAAGATTGAAATGGTTAAAAACGAGTAAACGAGTCAAATGATCCATTTAGGTACGTTTAGGGTTTCTCGGATTCAATTTGCATATAGTTGAAGTAAAATGATGAAATGATGATTGTATATGATTGATAATGTTGTAAATTAAGTTATTTCAACTTATTTGAGTATTTTGTTAGGTTTACAATGGATAAAAATGAAGAAACGGGTCATAGTGTAGTATTTAGCTCGGGTTAGGGTTTCTGAGTTTTGAATTAGGGTTTTAAGAGTAAAAATGTGTATGAAAGTTTATGAATAGAATAATTAGGGTTTACACATTGTATATGTGTATGTAGTAGTAAATAAGTGATGGTGAAGAAATTAGAATGAAAACGGAGGTAAAACAGCTATTTTAGATGTCATGCTTAATGACTTATACATTGTGCTTTCAAAACTTGTATTTGACTTGGAGGGAGTTTATATTTCAATTGAAATGTTATATTACTTGTATATATGCCTTAGTATCTTGTACATTCACTTTAGCTATTAACCCTTTATGGAATTATGGTTTAGAGGTATACGATAATGGTTTAAAGCCCGTTTTAATATAACGTTACGAATGGTACATTATAGGAATAATGTACTTTGTAATAAGGATATGATGATATTGACTGGACATGTTATGATGTTTGCTTGACATATATGAAGACAAGATTGCCATAGGTAGGTTGCTTGAGCTTGTCTACTTTAGTTATGCAAGTTACATTGTATACTGAGATATTGACAATGCAAGTAATGTAATAAAGCAAAAAATTTCCCCATACAATTGTGATAATAGTAAAATAAGTTTTGCATTTGATGAAAATTCTTGGGTTGTTATAGTCTCCACCCCTTACAGAAATCTCGTCCTGAGATTTAATTGAAAGTTATAGTGAATAGATGTAGGTATTGGGCATAAATTTGATTTTTATGTTAGGTTAATCAAGGTGACAAGTCCACGAGTGTGATGCATTTATAATTATGTTGTACACCATAATTATGATTACTTCCTTTCACACGTCTACTTATTTTCAAGACTACACCTCTTGATGACAGCCAATAGAATTTCTTCAGATCCTGATAGAACCTGGGTAGATGAAATACTTTGATTTGTAGAACCTGTAGGTTATGGGCCCACCACGCTTCTGTTACGCTACTCTGATCGTAAAGAATCGCTATTTATTAACCTTTAAAAGTTAACATCGAATAAGAATGCTATCACAAGTCTTTGTCAAAATTTTCATACCTAGTGGTATTGAAATCATTTGACATTGTATAGATTCTTGTGTGTTTCCTTGTTATTATGTTGCAGAATATAACAGAAAAATTTAGAATACGGAGATCATGGAATGAGTAATGTTAAGGAATGATTATGAATTTGTAAGAGAGTTGCTAATCACGTGGAGATATGATTTTTTGAAATGAACAGATAATGAAGGTAATAATGATAATGATTAAGGAATTGTTTGTACAAACGGATTGAAAGAAACTTGTTTGTACGTATGTTATATACTTAAGCCTACTTATTTATAATTTGTCACTTACAAAAAGAAGCGTTCAACTCCTTGTAACTGAGAATTTATAAATTCATAGTTCGGAGATTTATAATTTCCTTATTCAAATGAAGAAGTGACCTAATTCATTTCAATAAGATGATCATAAATCGTCTTACCTAAGCATAAAAACACGATATGGTAATGTGTAGAAAATGATATGATCATGAATTGTTAGATAATATTGAGATGTTGATTGTACTGACGCCCATATAATCGAGGATGATAATTTATGTTGCAAAGGTATGAGGAGAGTATTCAGAGTTTGAACATAATAGAATCGATGGAATTGACAAATAATGTCGAGTTTTGATATCATCAGATAACAAGATGTAACGGAATCATCACTTTATTATTTCATGGATAGCTTTACATATGAAACTCTAAAAGAGTTGATACTTATGCTAAGTATCTTGTAGTAGGATAAAAGTAACAAACGACAAGGATTGTAGCTTGATGATTGGGGTTTTCAGATTGAAGAAGATTCTGATGAAACTTGAATATCCTCGAGAGTTGTTTCTAGGGTATAAATCCTAAAGTGAACAAAAGCAAGATTGACTCTAAGTATGCTTTCTTGTGGCCTTGTTGTTTGCTTTTGAGCACTGATTCGCATAGTGTCCTTTCTTTCCACAGGCATTACATGTTACGGATAGATTGTTTCTAGTGGTTGATCTTTTGTTTCTGCAGTTTTTGGTTAGATGTCCTATCTTGTTACAAGTTTGACACTTGACAGTGCAAGGACCTATGTGATGTAGGGTGCATCTTTCACACAAGGGATGATTTCCTGTATACCCGTTGGTGGCAGTATAAATCTTGAAGGCTTCTTGCTTCCTGTTCTGCTGTCGGTGGTAATGGTTGTTATGGTTGTGATTGTTGTGGTTATTTTGATAGTTATCATTGTTGCAATTGTTAGAGTGGTTATTGTTGTTATGATATTTGGGGTAGTTGTTGTTGTCAATGATGTTTCTCTAATCTTCAAACTTTCGTTTGTGATCATTGGTTTCTTGTACAGAATCACGCCTTATTATCTGATCCATTAACCTCTGGGCTATGTTGATGGATTCCTCCAAAGTTTGAGGCTTCGAGACAGTAACGTTTCCTTCAATACTTCTAGGTAATCCATTGATGAATAC